>KZ346563.1:3055-16616 GCA_002352805.1 Teladorsagia circumcincta | reverse complement strand
AATGGTCTTAATTTGCCGATCGTTCTCCTTGATGAGAAGAGATTGTGCTGCCAAAATATACGTAAGTAGGAAGAGCATCCAGACTAGTATCAGTGAAAAGCCAGCCAGCCATTCAGTGATGGTTTTCGCAGAAATAATAAGAGCAGGGATCACGATTCAAAAGCTCCTTGCACAACTGCTGCTCAAGGTTGAAGCTGGATAGTAAAAATCAGCTCGACTCTTTTCCGTCTCGGTTGAAGCTTCAGACAAAAAAGACCTTTGATGGGAAACACGGGAAATTAGAGCTAGATTGAGCGTCCGCCCGGATTGCCCAAAAATTGATGCCAACAGAATATCGCGCGAATCTCATCGTATTAAAGATTCAGGAACGTAGCCCTCCCAACTCAAGTTCTCTGAAATGCTTTTTATTACGTGTGCTGAAGGCAAAGCATTGCTACAAGCATAACAGGAACATCGGCAAGTTGAGCAGTCGCTAGTGAAAGCTTCGGACCACTCGCTAACACCTACCTACACAACAGGGTCGACGACCTTCTCGGGAATTTCCGTTTATTTAACAACACAGAAAGCAACTATCTTGAGGAGTAATAGTGTTTCCTGTTCGATAACCTTCCACGAACATGAATGTGTTGTCGCTTCGCCACTTCTCGGTCTTATCACTTTTATACAACCAATTTCTGTTGTTACCGTAATTTTTGCCCACCCTGTATAATTACGGAGTCATCTGCAACGCTGCTCAAAAGCGATCCTGCATAGACAACTAGTGTCTCTGAGAAGCTATTCACCGATTAACCGATTGAAGAAATCATATTGATTACGGTGGGTCTCCTTGAGCTCACGGTGATGGCAGATGACGTCATATTCTTGGTACGATAAGGGCAATGAGGAAGGACCCGCTTACGCTTATAGGGGACATCTAAGGGATATTTTGACGAAACTTTCATCAACAGCAGCACCTTTTGCTACGAAAGGTTTGATGGTATACGCCACAGGCAATGTGGCGTTTCTACCCCAACCCCCCTGTATAAAGGATGCAGTCATCAATCGACGGTGGAATCCGAACTTTCTAGACACTTACTGGACTCACAGTGAAAACATCGTAGGATCGGTCCCTGTCGTGGTTACTCTTTTCCATTCTTCAGGGAGACAGCTAAAAGGCTTCCGCCGGCCTTTTTAACTGAATTTCTGAAGAAAGCAAATCAGCAATAACGATGAGGGATCGATCCCACGATGTTTTGACTGTGAGTCCCGCCCACTGCCGTTGCGCTGTTTTGCTTCATAACTCCGTTCAGACAATCGTTCAGCAGATTCGGAAAGCAGATTTAGAATCAGCGTCCAGAGACGCATCAAGTGATGTACATCTCATTCTAAACGCCCACTTCGACCTACCATCCTTCCCTTGTTAGAGGTTTAAAAGCTCCAGTTCGTCAGAGCGAGGAAGATGTTGACAAACAATGTTGAAATCCAAATTTTTGAGAGAAAGATGGAATTAAATGTTGAATCGGGTGAAATCAGGCAAGTAATGGTGTAGGTGTCTGGGGTGATCTACATATGTGCATCGCCACGATGTGGTTATTTACATCTATAAGATAGCAATAATACTTTCATCCCGAGCAGATCATCCCGAGCTCTTTTTTTTTCATAATTATTCCTTCAGGAGACAAGTGGCGAACGAGGCGAAAACTTCTCACTCCTGCATTCCACTTCACAGTCTTAAATGAGTTCCAAGTTATACATGACAGGCAAGCGAAGGTTTGTGATTAGACATATTAGTTGAGCGGACACTGGACTTTGAAAAGCAAATGTTCTAGATATTCGTCGGCCAATTAGAAAAAATGGTTTCAACTGACAAAGAGTTCGACATTTTCCCTTTCGTCAAGCGGTGTGCACTTGATATCATCTGCGGTGGGTTCGCGCTTTCTGAATAAATATCAGCTTTCTCCAAGTATTATAAATGTATCTGAAAAGCAGGTCCAAAATTTAGCACGAGTTTAACCTCCACTAATATTTGTTGCAACTAACCTAGAATTGGGCTAGTTTGCTCCCGCGATTGTAGTCTGGCTTTTGGGACTCTCCTTCAATTTTGAACCCCGAATTTGAGGGAATTATTGAGTCGGTAATAGCCGTTTCACCTAGAAAGGTTCCTGGCTCGCTAACCAGAGAAACTTCAATGCTGGGTTCCTTTTCGAGAGGTAATTTGAAAACCCCAGTAGGAATGTAACATTGTTTTGATTCATGTTGCTTAGTCATTTTCCGATTCCGAGAGAATTGTTACGTATAAGTGCAGAAAAGGCCGCTCACAATTCCAGAACTCATTTTATCGAATCGGGTTTCAGAGACCGCGATGGGCTGCCATATTTCTGCACAAAAGAATCATCAGCATCCCTATGTGGAGTCGGTTCGAAGGCTCAACGAACTCGCATTCTTACACGAGCGCATGCCTTGGATGTGGATTCAAGCAATTTGGTACGTCTATTTAATTAGTCGCCCCGAAATTTGTCTCATAGCTTTAGCCATTCGAGCAATTCCTCAGTATCAGTGCAATCTGCAGTTAATAACACACCGCTTGGGGATTAGGAAGTGGGGCCAAACTACTGTACACTAACTCAACAACCCCAGAACTCAAACCATCCTGAGTAGCTGATATTAGGTTTCCAGAGCCCTTGAATCTAAAGATTGCTCGTAGCAAGTCATACTATTAATCCGGAAGGCACTTGGGCAAGGGGCAAGCACTATGCAGAAATATTGAAGATGCCAAGGTGACGAAAGCGTCGAGAATCTTGATGAAACCTAACATTGCTCAAAATCTAAAAAGTCTGACTCTTTAAAAAGAGGTTCTCCAGTGGTGGCGGGTGGGGGGGGGGGAAGGAAAAACTAACAGAAAGGGACGCAAACGAAGGAGCAGGGAATGCGTCTCCAACGGATGTATGAACATATGCATATCTACAGGGGGAGATCAATAAAAAAAGACATTTTGCCCATGTCACTTCTTGGCGGTTTCTTCTCGTGGAGATTGCCGCAGTTGACGGAAGTTTTTCAGCGAACTTTTTCCTAAATGTCCCTCTATGTGTGGAAGCGAGCCTTCCTCCTCTGCCCTCACTGTATTCAGGATATGACGTCATCTGTCATCGTCGTCGAAATCAACGAGGCCTACCGTAACTGTTTCAGCCTGAAGCTCATACATAATTTCCTGAATCGATCCACTGCTGGATAGTTTCCCATAGACATTAGCTTTGACCAGTAAACCCCTGGAACCCACTTTCCTGAAAAAGTCGTAAGGGTACACGATCCGTCGAGGACCCCTTTGAGCTCGACCAGTGCACCACGTTTCCGGGGCAATTCTCTAATGCTGTATTATTCTATTCTTTTCTGATGCTTTCTGTACAAGGCCACTATGAAGGTTTTTATATGGAATTCGATGTGCTCATCAATAAAGTTTGAATGAAGCAAAGTGTGATCACTTCCAATGAATGTGTGTGTGTTTTTTATTGCCTGACCCCTTCATATCTATTGTATGCCCACTTGATTGAATCTTGTTGATCACAGCCAAGTGTACCATTCCCACTAAGGTAGCAGTAGCGATGCCACAAAATTGTGACTTCGAAAGCATCTACTAGATTATAGGCCTACAAACTAATTCTTAGACTGCAGAACGCTCTGTGGCACATTTCACACAGGTTGACTTACCCTGATTATTTCGACTACTTATTTCAAGGATGGGACCACTTCATAAGGGAATAGAAGATTGGGATTGTTGAGTGCTGAATCCACTCATTTTCCTTAACCGTGACATGGGTGCCCACATAAAGCGACATTCATGCGCCTGAAGCTCGGGAGAGGGTGACAGCCCTGGTTTACTGCACAGGCCATGTTAGACCTTGAAATCGAAATCTGCAGACATTTGCAGGTATGCAACATCATATGGCTTTGAATATGATCGCCACTTGAAAATTGTTACGGATTTCACGAGAAAGGTGAGTATATGACCTATTCTTGAATTCACCTTTGCATGAAACACACTTGATTCTTTGCATACAACATAAAATTTTGATCATTTTTGACGATCCATGCAAAAAGGAAATTATTAGATTCGTGTTTAACAAGCTTTGTATTGGAGGCAGGGTCAGCCGTGCGTTGCGCAGATTTCGGCACCACCTTCACCATCACGGCTACTTCTATAGTACTGATTCTAATACCAGTCGACAGAACCTAACCCCACCCACTTATCCTCTCCAAAACGACCGACCGTCAAGGAGGGGGGGGGGTTGGAAGGCAGAGTCAATAGGTTCATAGAAATAGAAAATCCTCTAATTTTTCCTAACTTCTCACTTGACTCCTCAGAATCGTCAGAAAACCTCTTGAACACGGTCCCATCAATCTTTACATATACGACTCCCTCTCTTTGACCTTTGCACATCCACCACCCCGAAATCCGACCTCTCCCTCCAAATAAAAACAAATATATGATCCTGAGGCCCTGAGAACTGCACAACGCACGGTTTACTCTGATTTGAGGTGGTCAAATAATCTTCAGAAGATCAGGTTGATGCTTACAGCCATCATGTGCTTCCCGCGCAGGCATGAGTAGATGTAATGACTAACCCACCTTGAAAACTAGGAGCTCTTCAGTGGTGCCTGGCGCCGTTACCCCTCGCATGCTCATGGAATCAGAATTCAGATCGTGTTTTATCTAAACCAAATAAAAATCGGATGAATTTGCACCCAGAAGCGTAGATGATAGCAGAGAGCCCCATGCGTGCTGATTTTCGAGCAACGACAGTCAACTCATTCGTATTTTTTCAGCAGATCTATGATAATTATGAGAAACTGCATTTTTTCCACAGAATATTCAAACATGACTTTTAGGTGATTAATGAGAGGATAGCAGAACGTGGTATTCGAAAGTCGGAAAGCGGAGAGAAGAAGAAGGCTTTCTTGGATCTGCTGCTCGACGTGCAGGCAGAAGGCGATCTCTCCTATGAAGATATCCGCGAAGAGGTTGACACTTTCATGTTTGAAGGTGGGCCCCATCGGCTTAACTCCATCCTCAAGACCACTGGGATCTTCCTTTTAAGGTCACGACACTACTGCTTCTAGTATGGGCTGGACTTTATGGTGCTTAGCCTGCAATCCAGAGCTTCAGAAGCAAATTCATGAGGAAATGGACGAGATTTTCGGTAGGATCCCTCCTATCCTCAAGTGTGGCCAGAGTAGATGCCTGATGAGCGGTATCTGCAATTGCAGGCTCGTCGGATCGCAGTTGTACGGCCGAAGATTTGAAGTCGATGAAATATCTTGAAAAATGTATCAAAGAGTCGCTCAGGCTTCGTCCACCGGTACCGAACTTCACGCGAAAACTCGAACAGGATATAGATATTGGTTAGAACACTATTCGTCATTTGTGATTCTTTCCTGCTGTCACCTTTCTCTTTTTCTTATTCCAGAAGGAGTGATGATACCGAAAGGATGCTCAATCTTGATCACACCTGCCATGATTCACGGTAACCCCAAGGTTGGTTTTGCTTCCTACTATAAAACTGTATATCCAAGCAAACCTTCAATCGCAGCCCGACCTGTTTCCTCCTTTTATGATATTGAATGCTTTCCCAAATGCCACCTTTGCCAAATTCCGCGTAGCGATGAAGGGGCAAATAGACTACAGGGGTGGCCAAAAGAGACTTTGCTCATGACTCATATTATTATATCAAGCTTCAGCCCGCAAGGGCTGCCCTGGGCCATGGAAGTCTTTTTGGCAAAATATTCCTGAAATGTTCCCCCTCACGCAGATGCAAGCTATTACTTACTGCCCTCGTCGTCTTTAGAATATGACGTTATCAACCGTCGTGCTCAAGGACATCCTCCGTGATGGCTCCAGCTTGAAGCAGTTACCTGAGCCTACTGGAGACAGTAGTTCTGACTATGCAATACTACTTGAGACCATTGTTTCAAATAATGTACTAATGGCCAATAATCCGTCGAAGACCACGTTGAGCTCGAGCCGGTCAAACATTTTCATAAAAAATTCATCTGATGCCGGCATTGAAGGACTGCCATGCGCTCCTCAACACGTTGACCAGCGCAGCTTTTGGGTTTTTTCGCCGCATAGGACATTACCCATTTCGCGGGCGCGATTTGGCAGAAGCGCAAGTGCGTCAGCTCGTCTCAAGAGATGCGTTTTATGGAACTGAAAACTGGAAAGTAGCAGAACAAGTGTATATGGTAGCAGGTGGAAAGGAGCCTTCAGTGAAGATACCCTCTGCTTGTCTGCACCCTCTCAGCGAAGTAGTGATGGTATCAATGGAAGGAGGAACAGACCCAGTTCGGGAATGTGGTGAAGAAAAAGTACTGCGATTTCAAATGATATAGTGTAAATCTGGATGCGCATGATTGCAGCATCTCGTTGAGAGAGCCCAGACAAGTCATGTGATGCGTCGTCGACTATGGCGCCCCTCAAGTTTCGAAGGTTGGGAAAACCTTTCCTCAACTCGAGCATGTTCTACCCCCGAATGGACCATGACGTTTTTAGTTCTCAGAAAGTGTAGTCTATAGAGTAGAAACAAGACATCTTGAAAAAAAGTCAGTCATGTGCGGAAAAAATACGTACAAAGATGCTGACGCGCATGCGCGTCAGCCTGTCGTCAACGTGTTAACCATCAGTTGGAGGCTTCAGGTTTGAAACCAGCAAACCCTAATTAGGGCCGTTTCGAACATGACGTGAAGTGTCGCTTTTTTTAACCACCTTGTAAACGTGGTTGAATGTGTACTACTCCACATATCTTGCTTTCTTGATGGGCTGATGTCTGGGCGAGTTGAACATTGAACAAAGAACTGAAGGTTAAAGGTTTATTCGTTTTTCTTTGACCTGCATGACATTCGATATAGGTCGAGAATTGTAGTTACATTGAATGTGTATGTAATGTAATGCAAAGACCTTACAACCATAGAGTGGGAGCGAGGGCGGCGAGTGGCGTGTGGCCCCACTGCTGCTCACATCGAGGATCAAATGTTGGATCCTCGATGAGAGCTGCGGTCGCGGCAGTTGGCACTGTCCCACCTTGGCTCATTAGCGTACACGGGAACTCCAATGGGAAGCAAATCGAGAGAGGTAAAGTGGTCAGTAAAGATTTGCGAAAGTGAAGTCTTCATTTTGCATCCATCCTAATTTGAAACAATGAAGCTCAGGGAACCAAGAACACTACTAAATCGAGAGAGGAAAAACTGTCAGCCTTCTACAAAAATTCGTATCGGTATAATTCTAATAGTTAGTTTTATCACAGTATGGAACAATCTCTCATCTTTGAGAATGGTGACGAAACCGCTAATAATTTCAGTGGTCTGTTGAGCATCTCCTAGTTGCCTTTAAAGGCAAGCCCAGAATCAAGTTGATAAAGCAGTTGCGCCTTACTGGAAGGTAGAGGTACCAATTGGACCGCCAGTTGAGAGAAAACAAAAAGAATCCTTCAAAATTGCCAGAAATATATAATACTTCTTGCTCCTCCCTAGGAGGAGTTCATTCAGCAAGCACGTACCGTGGAGAGATAATGGGCCCTTACAAGATAACAGCAACTGTGGACGACAGAGCATCGCAAGAAACGATCCGCCAAAAAATCAACACTGCAGCGATGGGCGCAGGGATCAACAGTAGGGCGGACAGCTTTTGACCCGTAACACCATTTTTATTGGACTTGACGTGTTTAATAGAACATCTCCTGCCAGGGTGTCCCTCATGAGGCCTATCGCGCGACGAAGGGAGAGACGCAGACGCGGCAAAGGACGAGTCGCAGCGCAGGGTTAGGCGTTAGGTTAAATAGTGTGTACCATTCTACGTCTCATATCGCACAGCGCGCGTTGTGTCTCGTCCTTTGCCGCATCCGAGTCTCTTCCTTCGCTGCGCGATGCGCATCTTGGGTTGGGGTGTGGTGGGGGGGGGGGCAACCCTTGCCACAACAACACCTTGCACTGCATATCAGATTCGCAACATTCCAGTCACGTAGTCGTGTGTGTCTTTTGTAGGCCATAGACGATGCAATACGAGGTATCGTCGTCATAGAAAATCTCTTAACACAGGACAGCGGTCGCTCCGCCTTGCTGCTAACAAAGTGGGACTTGTGATTGGGATGCCCATTGGCGCGGTATCATTTGTCTACTGCATCGCTCATCGCCATGCTCTATCACTTCTCTCTGTCGTTTTCCCGCATCAGCACCCATTATCTCTTATCACGCTATTTTCTGAGCTTTAGTAGCACATGCAGCCTCTTGTTTCCGGTTTTTTCGACGGATCTGCTCCTTTTATCACTTGTGGGGATCCGTTTCGCATCTTACTTTCATATTTGAGCGGAATTGCCGCAACAAGTAGATCGTGCGGGTATCTCTATGTAACTAATCCCACGATTCCGAGAGGTGGAATGCACTACAATATTTTGAAGATTTTGTCGCTCGAAAAATAAGTGGATCACTTTAGGTTTACAAAGATCCGTATGTGTTTGATCCTGAGAGGTTCAGCGATGAGAACATTCAGAAGAGGCATCCGTACGCTTACATTCCGTTTAGTGCTGGTCCTCGGAATTGTATAGGCGAGTTTCATTGGAATTCTCTTGAAGATTATGCAGAGTTATATTTCATGAATATACCTTTTATTTGAGCGTTTATTCCTTTGACCCAACCTAGTAAACCCCAACCAAAAATGCAAAATTTGAGCACTTCAGGGTGTTGACCACAGACCTGACTTAACGTCTCTAGGTGTCACGCCGCGTTCATGTCGCTATACCGCCTAACCTAACTGACCATCCACTCTTATGTGAATAGTGCACTACTTTTAGTACATGAGGTTAATAAAATTTTTAATCCAATTTCGCATTGTTTGAAGTCCGCACTGCACGAAAGCGTGTAAAGCTCAAAGCCACGAGTCGGGATGAGGTCCCAAGAGTCAGTCCTCCCGGAGTAAGAAAGAGGGGTTCTCAAGCGCAGGAGGGCGCTAGCGGCACTGCCACCCTATCAATCGCGGCATACGTGGGCCCTCTCGCGTACAACGTACTATCTCGCCTTTTCCCTCTCTTCGAAGCACAGTGACTCTCCGTCATACCACGGCTGACAAGTTTTGTTGTTTGTGGAGTGAAGTCCAGTGTTTTATAGTATGCTGCTTCTTGCTTTTTCTTCCCTCTAAGGTTCCTTATTGTACTTCTTGCATGATTTTCAAACAAACTAACCCACTAACTCGATCCTGACTCGTGCTTTTGAGTTCTGAGCGAAATTTTCTACTTATTCTGCGGAACACAGAGGACCGCGAAGAAATAATGAATCATAGCTCCGTGAACCATGTACGTAGACCTGCTTATGCAAGAAACCACTCAAAAATTGGGTGCAAGCCCTTAGTAGCGCACGATGTCGTTTGTGGCTGGCGAATGCACGCATGGTTCCATTCAGCAACTCGTGTGCCCCTCAGGAATCAGTGCCACTAAAGAGATCCGAGTTCAAAAAAGACTATTTTGATGGTTTCTCTTCCTTTTTCTTGAGTACCAACGCGCTTAATACTTCCTTTTTTTTATTTTTGGAAGCATAAATTACGGCTTCCCAGTCGTCAAACGTGCATTCAAAGGTAGGGAACACGGTGGCTGGAGGTTTCGATGAAGTCATTAAAGAACATTAGCAAACTAGATTCTTCAGCGCGCTGGGGGTAGTTTGATACCGCTTCCTCCGCTACCCGCTTCCACATGTGATGTTCGATGACGTCATCAAAACCGCACCGTCCTTCAGTTGTGATGACCACTGCCTTTAAGCCCCAAAACAAATTGAAATATGCCGTCTACCTGGATTGATGGGAGTACTGGAACTGAGAATTGCTGTGACCATTTCCATTTTGTACATATTTGTTTCATCAGCTCGTATATTATTAGCCGCTATTTTCAGGACAAAAATTCGCGCTACTCGAGGAAAAGACGGTGCTCTCATGGTTTTTCCGACGGTTTTCCATTACTTCACGGTTACCAATGGAATCGAACATGCCACTGCCAGAAATCATTTTGAAGCCTTCGCTTGGTTTTCCTGTACTTCTGTCGAAACGATGACCCGATCAGATCTCCACCGTCTGCCGTTGCTGTTGCCATTGTTGTAGAGAATACCTGTATAGATACGTTTGGATATGTAATAATTTCTCAAGGATCATTAAAATGAACATATTTGCATGAAAATTCGAGCACTCACAAAGGGATTGTCTAGTTTATCGTAAAAAATGGGAAACGTATCATCACAGGCAATTTCGAACGGTGAAAAGCCGGAGCTATGGCAATGTACGCCAATGAGGCTGGTCGCTGTCGCAACTAGCCAACCCCTCTTTGCGGCTTCCCACAGTGATCTTTGCTTCAGCCACTTCATATGCTCTCGACTAGTAGTTACAAATACTGGATTTTCACCCCATTAATATCAAAAGCACGGGCCCATGGGATTGTTGCTTCACGCTCAAAGGCTCCTATGAAATTACAGTGAGAAATATCGGAGCAGTGCTGTTCGCCATACCACAGTTCAGTAATTAAAGCAATATTATGGTGAAAAAATACTTCCCATCGGTAATTAAAGCAATATTATGATAAAAAAATACCCTATCATACCGTCTTCAAAGAACGCCACAATGCTCTAGAACACATGTTGTATTGAAGAGGACCGATGTTGTTCAATTGATGTTCAAGGACCATCTCAAATAACATACTCAGCCGCGAGCTTATACTCATCAGTTTTCACAGTTCCAATTAATAATTAATTAATAATCTAATTATTCCCTCCTCCCCCCCCCCCGTAAATTTGAGCTACAAACGCAAAGGCAGGTCATAGGGAACACTGGCTAATTGGTTCCGTAAGGGTATGGTCTCGATATCGCAACAAGGTTTCATTGTTTTACGAAAAGTGGAATGGAATCAGGGATGACAGAAAAGGAATGAGGTCATTCCATAATTAGGTCGAAGCGTTCCCTGAGAATGCATGCATAAATTTTATGATGGAACTGATGAAAGTGAAAAACAGCCACCCTTCCCCAAAAAGCCTTTGAAACAGCCACCCCTCTTCAGAAAAGCCTTTGATACGAATAATTACGGTAATGATTCTAGTCGTGGCGCCATCAGTAAGAAAACCTTACCAGCAACCAGTCCGCTTTGTGGACTCAGCATTGTAGACAGATAGGATGTCTATCGTTGAATTTAATTCTGGGTTAAACTCCATTCTGGTCAAAAAAGGGCAAAGTGTTCTGTTCGTCACTTCAAGTCATCGTTAAGTTCACAAAGCTCAAATACAAATACTGGGGGCCCACTCCACAACCAAGCTCAAAGCTCATTTCGGTGAGCTCATTTCGCGGATAATGAGAGCGGAGGTGAGAAGAGGACCAGAGCCCGAGAAGAATTTTAAAGAGACCACTGGAAGCACCGAAGTAGAGACCTTCTATTTCTATGTCGGCTATACAGGGGTGGGGGCAATAAAAAAAACGACATTTTGTCTCTGTATCAAATAGATTTAATCACACTTTGCTCAATTCAAAGCGAATGCGCCCAACTTAGAATTGAAGAGCACGTTCATTCTATAAGAAATTCTTCATATTGGCCATTCATGTGGACGACGCCATAAAAACTTACCACGGAAACATGGTGCACTGGTCGAGCTCAATTGGGTCCTCGACGGATCGTGTACCATCACGAGGGTTTCCGAAAGGCTTGTTCCGAGGGGGTTCGCATAGTTAGAGGTAATGTTCTTGGGAAGCTATCCCACATCGAAGCGATTCAAGAAATAATGTAAGAGCTCCAGGCTGAAGCAGTAACATTAGGCCGCCTTGAGCTCGACGACGATGACAGGTGACGTCATATTCTTAAGAACGTGAGAGTGGTGAAGGAGTGCCTCCGTCTACTTATAGACGGGCATTTAGGGGATATATAGCTGAAGATCTCCCGTCAACAGCGGCGATTCCTGTGAAGAAAAAGAGGCCGAAGTGCGACATTGGTAAAATGTTTTTTTTGGCCCTCCCTGTAAATATAAGGGGTAGACAACAAAAGTTACTGAGCACCGGGAAAAGAAGGAAGAAATGGAGAGGAGAGAGCATAGCTTGAGCGATAGTAGATATGGTCTTTAGGATTGGTTCCTGGAGAGCTTGGTAGAGCTCTGTGAGCATGAGGGGACTTAGCACCATTGCTTGGCAATTTTGAACGGCTACCTCGGTTTGATAAAGCTAAAGATAAAGTTTTCTCTATTGATACAGAGAAGTGTCTGTCGGACGCACTCCCCTAGAGAGGGCCAAATGGCGGTCGACTTTTCAAATTGGTATTCCGGTCGCTCTTCCTGTCGTTGGAGAGCTTAACCCGAAATGAGCATTCTAGCTTACTAATGAAAACCCTGATCTATTTTTGATTGTTAACTGCTGTTTTTGGCCGCAGTTCGTCTGGCGAATGTTCCACAAAAAGTTGGGTTGTGAACAAAAATTTCGCCCCAGGTGGGGCTCGAACCCGCACTTTTTGCTGTCCGTATATGCACCATAGCTTTCTCCATGAAAAGCTGAGTTGGAATGAATGGTGTCCCGGTAGCGTAACTGGTAGCGCACTTACCCGGACAGCAGAAGGTGCGCGTTCAAGTCCCGTCTGGGGCGAAAGTTTTGTTCACAACCCAGCATTCTTCTGAAACCTAATTGTAAGATTTTGTTTTCGTAGACAAGATGAGATTCTACAATTGTGGTTCCTCAATGCATCAGTAGATTTGATCGGCTCAGGAATTTCGGTCAGCACGTTATTCATTCACGTTTTTGAGAAATACATCCATCTAGATGAATCCAATTAGAGCTGACAAAACATCCGCGAATCTCCGGCCTTCAGTTTTATCTCAATTTCAAGGTTTCTGGATTAGTCGAATCAGAATTTGAAAAAAATTTGTCATTCGGTCGGTAGCAGTGTGGAGCTAAACGGCGCTCGCCAGGTTCAAAAGACTCTCACAGACTCACTCGATAAAATAAAGGAGGAAATTCGTCTGAAAGGAAAAATACCGGTGTGCACATAAGATAGCATCCGAAATTAGCCGTGTAAAGCCAACCACCTGCAAATGAGCTTCAATAAATTCAACCACAGTGCGCATCCCAACTCAGGTGTCCTTTGCTTCGTGCCCTATATTATTCTTTTACTCATTTAACCCATTCGAGCACCTTTGTTCGAACAAAATGAAATTGCAGAAGCATCCCTACGAAGAGCGAAGTAGTGTTGTGGTAAATGGCGCCGCTTACCATGCGCACCACGCGAGCACGCGAGCATCGAATTGCCGCCATTCAGGTCCTCCATGCCACCGGGTTCAGCGAACTGATAGCACACATGAAAACTCTAACTTCCACATCGGTACACCCCCCCCCCCGAGGTAAGCAAACCAGCCCGTTTGGCATTTCTGCTGGCGCCGTATGCTGAATGTTGGAGGTGGATAGACTCCCCGAGGTCGGTACGATATGAGAGTGATGACGGAAGTGGCGCAGCTACATACGTCAGCAGTTCCGCCGAAAAGACTAGCTTGATTACCTCCCCCCCCCCGCCTCCCCGCAATGTCACTCGTTGAATAG
>KZ346562.1:65083-85753 GCA_002352805.1 Teladorsagia circumcincta | reverse complement strand
GTTCTTTATTTGAACAAGATGTGAACACGCTTTCGCTGGTAAAAAGAGGCCAAAACGATTCGAAAACGTAGCGAGCAATCCAAAAGAAGCAACTGAAGTTTCTATTCTCATTTCCATCGATCTGCGAAAAAAAAGTGTGTAAAGTCACAGAAAAAATAAAAATAACAAGGCTCGAAAGAAGAATCGAAAAGACAGCTGAAAATTTCAGAACATATCTGGAATCGAAGAACAGGAAAAATCGGAAAGCAAGAGCTAGAGAACACAAGCGAAGCTTTAGGATTTCTGCAGTGATCAATTTTCCCTTGATTCATTTGATTGAGCGGGGTTCACCTGTAAGAAAGTCAATGAAGAATGATTTAACTATTTTCCATGCACAAACATCGAGGTGACGAATGACCAGGAGCATTGAACGGAATTATTGTGGATCAATCCTAGGATAAGTCAAGTTTCTAACTTTGGTAGGCGATTTTCTGAACGGAGCGATGGAGGCTCTTTGGCACAAAAGGCTCTTTGCCGTCAAAAATGTGCAATGGAACGTTTTTTCGTGCATTATTTTTTTTCGCAATTGAACAATTTCCTTCGAATATTAATATGCTACGTCTTCAAGCCTTTGAATCCATGAGGAATAAAGAAAACATATTAAGGGAAAGTGAACAGTCAAGCCACCCTTGGAGCCTTTTTTGGAAAAATAAGGTCATCACGAAAAACAGTTTCGGCAAACCCTTTTCACAGCTACTGTAGCTGTCCTAAGAAGAGAACTTCCTTCATAACATGAAAGGTATCTTATTGAACTAGTATTCGAACTTCTTTAGACCTAATGAACAAGGTTGAGAAAAAATAAGAAAAAAAAGAGGAAAAAGTAGAGACATTATTTTATGCACCTTAGGCGACCATGATCAATATCTAATCAAAATCGAGAGAAAACCTGGTTGAATGCTGACGATATAACTTTAGAGTACTGGCAGATAAACAGATTCTTGAAGGAATGTAGTCCAAAGGCGATAGTAAGCGTTATTAATTTAATTTCGATTAAAAGGTTGGACAACCTTTCAATTGAAACACCGCTGAAGAAAGACAGTCGCAGACGGAAATATCGCTGGTGAAAAGTCCCATCACTGACCCTCCTAGGGCCTCATGGAGCCAAAGTGTTCCCCAGAACCATACTTCGCGCATAGTTTCGTTCTCACTTGAACAATTCCTTTCAGGTATTGATACGGCATGTCTTTGGCTGTTTTTGAATCTTTTAGTTTTAGCATCCAATACATTTGGAAGAGAAGTCTCCAACTTGTTTTAGGTCTTTCTTTTGGGGAAAGAGGGAACATACAGAGGACCGTTTCGGCGAACACTTTTGACCGTTACTGTACGCTAAGATCCTGCGTAAAAATCAAGGGGAAGAAAATGGAATGCATATACAGTTCACGAAATTAGTAATAGTAGGAAGCCAGGAGATAAACACAAAATACTTAATAATGAAATAGAAGAAGAAAAAGTTCCATAGCGTGGTAGTGTACTGGATGAAGGGCGGAAACAAGTGCACAATACCAGATACCAATAGTAAAAAGCGCAAATAATACGGAGCCGAGCCGACATCATTGAGGGTTCTGTGTCAACAGAGGTGCTGGTGTTCTCGAGCCTCCTCAAAAATGTGCAAAACATTCAAAACAGGCGAAATCTGTGAGCAAGAAAAGAAGTGAGTGCAGTCTAGGGGCATTTCCTGCTTGGGCACCTGATCCCACCCACAGCTTACCTTCAGAACCAACTTGGAGACTGAAAAAATGGAAACGATTGTCCCGTTTCTGCTCGCAGTCGGCCATACATGACTACGAACGGAATGGGTTTGGATTACTTGCGTCGTGATTCAGACGTCATAAAAGGGCCTGGTATTGAGCACAACATAGAAGAAAGGAACAAAGACGACGAACGTACAACTGCAGTGAATTGATGGACGACGGCCGACATCATTTTCGATGTTAAACAAAACCGAAAACGAAATTTATCGAACTACACATCTCTTTTCGGTCAACTGTATGTTAGGGCGATTGTTCAAAAGAATTTCACAAATACAGCAAAAGAAAGATTTTTTCAGATCGAACTACAATCAACTAGACTTCTGCCACCCCCTTCCCCCCCCCCCCCGATTCAATGCCGTTCCCGTTTATAGAAATGGAGCTTAACAGGTATAGACAATGCCTACACATTGACGACATCCCGTTGTGCGTGTAACTCTGCATCTTTATTTAGTTTTTGTCCGAGAATAGTTTTTACCCCCTTAGTAACATACTTTACTAGTGATTGGTGCCCGTTTTCAGAATAAGAAGATGTTCAGACAGTTTTGAAATACGAATGCCAAATAAATCGGAAGAACGAGCGTGATCCGCGTGAAAATTTGGCTTGTATGCTATCATGCTGTTGTCAATGTGCTTTACAAGTTGAAGCAGAAATGAGAACACTTTGAAAGGATTAATGCGGCGGACAATCAACACACGGTTTCTGCATCAACTTGAAGACCACTGGCATAATCATCGTGCTAGAAATAGGAAAATAGATTTCCTACCCGGACGGCAGGCGAGAAATTGCCCGGTTGCCTGTATGTTATTACAGAGATAATGGAATCTTGCAAGATCCATTCCGACTTAATTTTTTGATTTTATGGAATTGACTAAAAAACATGAATGAACAGAAGGATAAAAGGCTCTAGTTTGTGGAATGGATGACGGCAACAGCATTCTGGTAATAGATTAATAGTAATGGTAATTTTAATTTTACATCATTACGCGATTCTGTCTTCATTTTAGTTGCCTGATCTGCCTGAACCCAAACTCGATGGAGAAGTCGGTGAGATAAAATGTGCTTACATTCAGAAATATGGTAAAATGAACTGGTCACCTAATGCAGTAGATGACTGTAAAGGAAGGAAGATCGGTAGGTGAACGACAAGCTGTCAGGAATGAAATCTCAGATTGATCAATGCTGAACAACGTTTTATATACAAAAGCCGGCAGTTCTCAACCTGCAGGGGTGCGCCGTGCCTCCGTCTGACATTAGTAATTCTGAAGTCGCTCATCGATTTTTTTTTACATCCATCCGAATGCATGAAGACTAGATGGCAAGATTTAACGAGGTATGTCTACCTAATAAATGTTAAGGTTGTGCTGGCTTAAAGCTTCATGTTGAGCTGAATGTTTCAACTCTTAAAGGCTCCAAAAGTTTATTGAAAAACAAATACATAAAAGTGTTCCAAAAGGGAATCCTGAAAGTGCTTCATTTGTGCGCGTGGCGAGACATCGGCCATGCTCCGCCTCAACTAAGATGGAGTCACCACGCCCTGACCACTTTGGAGCCAGGGTCAAGCGAGGCGTCGAGGAAAATTTTGAAATACGCCCTCCCCCCCCCCCCAGCCGACGAAGTCCAAAGCAAGACTCTATTAACAAGCCGTGTATGGAAAATTTGTTTAAAACTCATGAAAACCTTTCCTCAAAACAAAAACAACTCTTCTGCCAGTACCTTCCACCATAAACGTTTTCATCAAGTAGAAGAAGTGGGAGAAAGATCATTTACAATCAATCTCACAAAGAAACGAGAAAAAACCATGAACTAGACAAGAAGAAGCTATAAACCAGCTGCGAACTGAGTGATCTTATGCGATGACGTTGAAGCAGCTTATCCACTACGTTAAATTTTGAACACATCCTCACATGAGTGTATCTTTGTACATAAAAGACGAATTCTCAATCTGAAAGCGATTTGAAAGTTCTCCGACGAGTTCATTCTGAACAGTATGAAATTATGAAAGTTAACACGAAATGCTCATTAGATTGATTAACGAGGAAAATTCACGATGAGTGCGAGTTTTCACACTTTTCAATGTGCACGTTTCAAAACTAATACGTCACAGAAACTAAATGATCAGCTCTATTCTACGCATGCTAGGAATGTTCAACACGTCCAGTATTTAAAAAATGGCAACGTCAAGGATTGTTGCCCCAGTACAGCCGAAAGGTACCCTATCGCTGCATTGACTTTTTTCATCGACATTTGCTTCTTTCAGAGACGATTATGATTAAAAATGGAAGATTATTCGAAATTTTCGTGCTTTCCCCTTCCCAAGAAGTAGCAAAATGATTTAGCGAATCTCAACTTTAACAATAGATGCTATGAATTTGATGCTGAAGGTTTCAATTCTTGTTGAATAGTGAATTATTCCCTGCCACTTGACACGAAAACTTTCGAAAACCTCTTAATTTTTTTCTGAATCGATAAATTTCTTCAGAGAGCCGTAGTTGAAGCGTGCGCAACTGGTTGGGCTCACTCAAGGACTCGTCATGTGCTTCACATCCCTTCATATTCATATTGCTCATTTGAGAAATAAATACCCATCGGAGGTTGTGACTTCGGATTCTTTAACCTGTCGTAATAAATCACTGAGGTGGCGTAAAATTACAACGCGGGCCATTTTAAACCATGGGAATTTCATGTGTGCGGAATAACATTGTTATTGGGAATACTGGCTGGCGCAGCTTACAGCTTGCATGGCATCGATCACTTCTTGATGTTTCTGTTTTTTTTTCTGGAGTCTTCCGACAGTGGTGGTCCTTTTGCTTCCATCCTCTCAATCGGCCAAATCGACCTCCCCCCCCCCTCTATCGACCTGTCGTGGATTACTCAACGCACGCTTGACCATGCTTGGAGCACAGGCTGGTCAACCTACACCCACACCCATATGTATTGTTGGGCTGCCCTATCCCCCGATATAAATAATTGTCGTCTGGCATGATAAGTTTAGCCTAAAAATATTGATTTTATGGAGGCCGTGAAAACGAAAGCAATGATGAAGCAGGAAGGAAGGCAATGCAGAAGTGGTGAAAGCTCATAAGAATTGAAGAAGCGAGGCGGAAGGTTCGTCAATCATTCGCAAGATGAGGCCAAGCACATACCAGTCACAAAACTCACCGTTCAGCTTCAGCTGACAAAGGTACCATGATTTCCGTATTTCAAAAAAAAACCAAATTACTGGGGAATCTATCAATGTTGAGGACATCGCTCGCTGTGAAAGATGTTCCCATGAATTTGAACAAAAAATGAATAGGTAATCAAATAAATAAATTCCAACTACATATGTTATAAATGAGAATTGACTACCACTTCTATGGGGCAAAGTCTGTGCAGTTTCAGACCACCCAGAGCCTTCCTTAATTCACATACATGCACCGCCCGAACACAAACTCCTCCCATCGATGCTATAAACGATGAATTTCGCAACTCCCATTGAAAATGTCTACCCTCCTAACCCTTCAAAAGAATTGCCCCGATATCAATAGACAACCCTAATCAATATTTGAAAATCTGTCCAGTTCATCGCTTGAAGGTTTCGAAAAGCCTCCATTCAAAAGGGTTTTTGAGAATACAGATCTGCAATAAACGGCTTCAATTGGTAAGAAGGCAACATTGAAGTTCAGCGCGAGCGCCACCCAAGAAGAAAAGCGAAAACTGACACTATCACAGGACAGGGATTGTCACGAATGTGTACGTTGAGGCCATATTCAGCAGTGCATGTTCAAAATACAGCAACGTTGTTGAATGTTGCCTCCTCTAATCTGTCACTATTCCATATATTTATCTCCACAGCCTCAAAAACCAGTCCAGTCTCAATAGTTGAACGTTTACTATTGGAAAAAAAGTAACTAGAAAAGAGCAACCGTTGTATTGCTTGGAAAACTCGATCAAAATCAACTGCTCGACAGGATTGGCGGAATCACGCGTTCAAATCATTCACCAGATGGTTTCTATTTTACTAGGTGGAAAAGAGTATAATTGGATTGACATCTCCAGCTATCCATTAATTATTGGATTTAAATCCGAATTTTTACAAAACAAGGTTTCCCGAAGGACTAAAGGAATTGGGAAAGGATCTCACTGATCCTGGTCAGACGAGCAATATAATAGAAGATGTAAAACTAAAATTAAAAACAATACCGCTCAAAAAATTTCTTAAACATACCCATGAGATGCTCGAACCCAACTCGACTATTCAAGCCCAATCATACTTCGTAAACCTGGTTGGCCAAGTGGTATAGAACGTACTGTTTTCCACTACTTTAAAAATCCTAGTCATGAAACACAATAGTCAGGGAATCTCTCGACTTATAAGCGTCCGGAATTTCCCCAACGAAACTCGTTGGAATTGAGTTTCACATGGAAAATTGTGTGATGAACGTCAGGCTGTACAAATGACGAACATCTGTGCATTTTGTGGGCGGCGGCGGGTTAGCCTGAACAAATCGAATCCGCGAACGTCAGTCGGCAGGGTTAGCCGCCGGCATGAGTGTGGTGGCGGCGCTGGGTGGGGTTGCGCTGCGAAAGTTCAAGGCATATGCGAGACCGGTGCGGCCAAAAGGGCGCAGCGGGCAGAGGGGTCTTCGTTAGACCGCAGAGTGCTGACTTTCGACAAGTGGCATAAAAAACAAAAACAATGCAGAAGTAAAATAACTAAACTACTGAAAACTATGGTGCGTATACCTTGAAAAGCTGAGTTGGAAAGAAATGGTGCCTCGGTAGCGTCACCGGTAGCGCACTTGCCGGGACAGCAAAAGGTGCGGGTTCGAGTCCCGTTAGGGCGGAAGTTCTGTTCACAACCCAGCATTTTTGTGGAACACTCGCAAGGCGAACTGCGGCCAAAACAGCAGTTAACAATCAAAAACAAGTCAAAACAACGTAGGACATCTCAACACAGGGTCATTGGATTTTTATCGGACACTCAAAACCGACATCAAAGAAAATGAATTAGTCTGCCGTTGATGACAAGAAAGCGAATATCTATTTTCGAACAGTTTAGCAGCCGCTGATAGCCCCTAGCCTTATTTACTGAGGTCACTGGAATTTTTCAATTCTGCTCAGCGGACAACATGGTGCAGACAAGTCATAGAATCCGTTGGCATGTCTCATCTTGAAAATGCGCCACGCTCAACATGCATGATGCCTGCGAAATCCTAACGGTGGGATGAGCTAATGAAAAAATTCATACCCTGTTAGCAGAGATTGATCGCCACAGACAAACAAAGTTCCTGTAAGCATTGGAAGAACAAAGAAAAGTACTTTCAGTTGGAGAGTTCAAATATCCGTTACTTACGTCTCATGGGATTCGTTTCGATTAGTTTTATTATTTTCGCTAAGCAAATTTTGAATAGTTTTGCCAGCATTTCCGAAGCAATTGTGGGGGTCTCCTTTGTGTAATCACCATGTGAATTTCCAGGGCTCTCACAAGATCCAATTATTTGGCGCTATTGGCACCAGTGATCTGCGCAGAATGCCTTCTTATTGCCGGTAATTCGAAAAAGAATGAGAAGAAATTGAAACAACGTGGCTGTATATTTACAGTCAATATTGAGTTACGTTTGTACAGGGACCACTAGAAGAGCGCAGTAATTTCACAAAAACGTTGAGGTGACAACCCCAGGTTATGTTGCTGCGTAACAGCGGTCGACGATGGAACTGTGGATGTCGAACCGACTGGAAATGGAAAAAAGAGCCAAAGCAAACTGTCGATGGAGCCATTAACAAGTAGTCCCTCTCTTCCACCTGAATAAGGAAGGGCGGCCGAGTTTTCTGACCTTGCTCGCTCCACTACTTCACTAACGCGCGCGTATTCAAATTAGCCGCTACGTCGTTATACACATAGCGTATCATGAGGTGCACGCGAGGTATCTCGTCCGTAAGCTCACATTAGTCGCCATAAGATCACTGTGTAAGGCCCTAGCGCCACTGTCGCGCTTTCGAGCCGCACATGTGTGATAATTATGGGCTACTCTATCCCACCCATAAAATAGATTCTTCGACACGACCACATCTGGGGTTGTTGCTTTAACACATTGACGACACTAGCGATTTGGCTTTTTGACCAGGTGGGACACAAACAGTCTGGCGGGCGCGATCTCTGAGACGCGCAACCGCGTCTCACTGTCCAACAAGGTTCGTTTCTCGAACTCAACACTGAAAATCGAAACAAGAGTACAGTGCGAGGGGGATCAGTCGGCGACGGAGCACAGCTTCCCTGAATGAGATAGTGGTTACACTAGCGTAAAGGGAACGGCCGTAAACCAAGCGGAACAGGATCCGTTAAGGAGTGTGGAGAAAGCGAAAGCCACTTGAAATCCGTTAACACAATCTTCCTCAGAGGGGGCATTCAAGCTGCGCACAACGTCGCCGACTTTGATGCATGAGCTGTAGAATAAATATTAACATCTTGGAAAGACGCCCCGCGTGCGCTTGAAAAAGAGATGGCAAGGCGGAGATGTCCAATGCGGTCTGCGAAGTGGGACGCTCAACCGCATCTTACTGTCGTCAATGTGTTAAAGGAGATCCAATGAACAAAACTTCGCAAAAGGTCCACAATTTTTTATCTGAGTATGCAGTTGATTTAGCAGAAGGTGGTGTGGCGGGAAATGGTGTTACTCACATGAGTACGGTTGGGGGATGATACTGTGATGTGCGCTGTCCAGGCTCACCAAGCTTTCCATCCCTCCCGGGACGGTTTATCGACACCAGATTTGACTGGAAGGATAGCAATACTGACTTGGACATCGGCAGGCCACCACGTTGCAGACCGAACAGCCAGAGTGCCAGTACAATTCTGAATCAAGACGAATGCATGGCGGATTCCAAACGGGGAGCGCAGTGCCGAATGTTTTATCCTAAGTTAGTCCGTTTCAGCAAATTTTGATTTTGCTGAGACGAAGTGCGAAGTCACCGTTTTGTGCGAACTCGTTACCTATAAAATAAAAACCAACCACGGTCCTGGAATCCGCCACATTCCCTGCAATGGAATCGGATTCCCGTTCAGAACATCTTCAACTATAACTTATGGGGAGTATAAGGGGGACGTCATTACAACTTCCCAACAGGCCATCCGCTTTCGCTCTTCAGCGTGAGTGAAGACTTTTTGGGTATGGCCTTTGAGGAAACGGCACTTAATGATTAAGCGGTTGCTTAAAAAGCTTTGTCATCGATGACAAATCGGTGTTCAATTGTCTATTTGAGCCGACCGTTGAAAGCTTATGCACAAGACAATTGCCTTTTAAGATTGGCTACATCGACCGTAACAGGCACGAGAGATTCATGTTAGGCGGAAGCGTTGCGAAGTGATTCTTGAATGCGCAATCTAACAGGAACTCATCATGACATTACTACTGGAACCCGTGATTATGAAGGGCGTGGCAGAGGCAAGGGAAAAGGAGACACGGGGATATGACATGTCGGCGGGTTGACGCTATTTCTAGGCAAATATTCTATAGCAAGGGGAGGGTAGAATAATATGAAGAGTGAATAGCAATACAGAAAACAGCTGATCAGCAAGGTGGTCCAATCCCCAGAAGCAATTTGACCATCTTCATGTGCTCCTCGTTGCAAGTTTCTGAGGTCATTAAATTCAAAGCGGGATCGAACTGGTCTATTATTGCGCTGACAAATGAAAGTGGAGATGTAGAGTGCAGCTCCAGTAACGAAAAAGGGGTAGATGCCGTTGAGAAGGACTGAAATAAATTCCCTTCCACTAGCAGCGAAGCGGAATAGCATTGATTAGTGGGCGGGCCGCATGGTGGTGGGCGGAGCATATCGTGAACCCTTGAGACTCGACGCTTCAGCAGTGTTAAGGCGTGGGGCCAACGGGGTACATGTTCCGTGCTTGCCTCAACTCCATACATATTTCTCGCGTAAGAGCTTCAATTCGTCAAAATTCCCGAACTCTACCTTTGAGCCCGCCGGGTACAAAGCCTCGTACAATAGATTCCGAGCCACTGTGCTTGGAAAGCCTCTGCATATAAAATTTCAGTGGTCGAAAGATAGCTACGAGCTAAGTCTGTCGCGTCAAACCCTTTCTGCATCAAATCTGACTGCTACTCTAACTCGATCAGTTCATCTACTGTGACAGCAGAACTAAATAGGCACGGCACTGCTGCGGGTTCCCACAAACAATCTATCGATTTAGGGGTCAGTGCTTAACACTGCATACTATTACCTTATACTGATTCATGGCCACTTAAAATTGTGAAGCAGGGAGCTGTGAATGGATTTATTTAAGCAGGTCAAAAA
This sequence comes from Teladorsagia circumcincta, assembly GCA_002352805.1. NCBI lineage: Eukaryota > Metazoa > Nematoda > Chromadorea > Rhabditida > Trichostrongylidae > Teladorsagia > Teladorsagia circumcincta. Next base: position 75,670 of record KZ346562.1, on the reverse strand, counting down.
TCAGATGTAAGAGTAAGGAAACATCGCCCAGCTGTACGCGGTTCTGGACCCGAGAGACTGGAACGTAAAACGTGCGAAACTCGTCACGCGGAATTCCACTCGTCTTCTATTTCAGCATCACCCCTTCATTCAACTATAAAAGGGCTAACTCAGGTGAAACGTTTAAACTAGTTCTTTATTAGCCAGAGCATACCGGTATATTCTAATCATTTTCTTTCCCATGTTCTGGCCATTTACTGGGAAACTAATCTGACTATCAAAGAAGATATTGTTTTTGAATGTTACTAGCTTGAAGGTGGATTTCCTAATGCCAGACTGCAAAAACGAAAGAATTCTCAATAGAAATTTGACTCGTTTTGTTTGTCGTCAGATGTGTGAGTGCTGTTGTAGCTTAATTTTGATGTGATTTTATCTTATAACACGTACATTTTTACAATTGTCATATCTGATTGTTCATGATAGACGAATATGGATAAATATCATCAAAAGCTGAGCTAGGGTGAAATACTGCTTCAGTGCAATTCGTGAATTCAGTTTAATTACAGGACTGAGCCTTCTTACAGGCTTTGAAGAATGCGGCCGCTTGCGCCTGCAATCATTCGATTGCTGATTTGGGATGAATGGTAAAGTAAATTGTATTTGTATGCTAATATTTTTGCTATACATTATGCATCAATAGGGCGAAGGTGGCGTAGTAGCAAGCTCTGCTGCTGGCGCTGCTTAAACCGCGCGCGGTTCGGGCATCGAATCCTGGATCGTATGTCATTCAGGCGAACCAAGCCTCCCATTTCTTCGGGGTAACTTCAATTGTTATCAGACCTGTGTGGGAGGATAGAAACGGTGACTTGATTGGCTGGCCCCGCAAGACACTGTATAAGCCAGATCGCTTTCGAATGCCACTACGATTCCGAATGGAAGTAGAATGCATGGCGCACTTCACAAGGGATTGATCAACTCGAGTACTTTATCTCTTTATTGATGCATAAATGTCCCACAATTCACTCAACTTTTGATATTTCTATGAAACTTCTAGCGGTCAAAGATGCTCTATAGAGAAAGAAGGAAGAAAACAGCTTGAGGGAGAGTGGCGCTTCCAATAATCGGAGTGATAAATTGGTGTCGATTGCTAAACGGGGGAGGCTTCGAGCCGCCGAAGGCAAGGGTGTGAAGACATTCGAGGCCAACGAAAAGTGCAACAATACAGCTCGCTTCACGCGGAGATTTCCATCAGAAGGCGAACTTTTTCACACGCATCGCCTCAGCGACCAACGCCTAATATTTATCCAATTTACGTGATTGGCGGATATAATTATGGGTGAAGAAATGTTGCAGGAGCGATGAGAATGTGCTGAGAGTGGAATGTGCAGAGATGAAAGCGAAGTGCTCACGAAAGAACGTCACATCATCATAAAATAGAATTCCGAGATTACTAACGAAAAAGTACAACTTCTCGTTGAATAGACTACGAATGATTGAGGAAGGTGGGCAGCCCTCAAAGAACTCCTTCTATTTCAGGAGGAAATCGGTGATTTGCGGCAACGAGCCCCCATCCTTTCACACTGAACGTGTGAAGACGCAAAGTTCACGAAAAAAAAACACTCACTCGTCACTCATCAAATAAACACATATGAGCTCTGATAGTGCGGACCGAGCAGCACCTAGAAATACGCTAAGGCTAAAGCGGGGGTCAGTGCCAGCACGTGTGATGCCAAGGTGGCAAGAATTTTCAGATGGATGTCACTCAGCCAACCAAGCTTAAAAAATCGAAGCAGATGCTTTATCATGCTCACACATCCTAAGAAATAATATTTCTCGAAAAATTCATTCTCGTGAACAAGACTCGTAGCTCAGGCGTCGGGGCAAATGTTGGGGTCGAATGTGTGTAGGAACGGATGATGCCTAACGGCCACGCCAGCATCGACGTGTGTTTTCGTAGAGGGCGATGGGGGTGCAACGGGAGCATGGGGGGAGCGAACTGCCGGGAACGCGGACGTCACTGCAGGACAAGCAGAGGGTAACGTATCTGTTGTTTCTTCGAGAACTTTGATACATATTTGATCAGAGTGATGGCGTTAAAGCACTGTTAGTGTAATACGCCAAGTATTGATCACTTCTGACTTTACTGTCACAAAAATCACACTTGATGAGGACGATCTAAACATTTTAGACCACTATCTCTCAAATGTGGTCATTGTTTGGCATGGTTTTACTACTTCACTTCCCGATATTATCTGCACGCGGCTGGAAAACCGCCAACGCATAAAAACTCATTGGGCCCGAAAGGTCACAGCTCGGAATTATCAGACGAGCTCGAGCGGCTGGCTGGTCAGTGAACATCTTAACACATAATGTGATGATTGAGTAACCTGCGACAGTGATAACGAGGAACCCGTGACCTGCCGGGCTTCCCGAATAACATGGCAATACAAAAGTGATCGATAGAAATAGCTGTGATGAACGATGGCTAAAGTATACGGCCAGTACAACGCAGCCAGCAGACGACCGACCAAATGAACGAACGCCGTCCGTCACACGTATCGTCTCTGATCAATCTTTGTACATGTGCATTAAACTGACGACAACGTTCATCTGTCTGCAGTCTTCTACCCGCCAGACAGCGGGTGAACTTGTACTTTCGACAAAAATCACCGATTTTAGTCCCATTTCATCTATCGTGAAATACTGACGAGTGATGGATGATGGCACGTTAGAGAGCACTCATATTCAAGTACACCACGGACACTTGCGATGTGGTAAATATCGTGCACTCCCGCTGTCGCGCGCCCTTCGCACTCGCGCCGCTAATGATTGGCGCGAGTTGTTGGCGCCTGCACCAATTACGCCAAGTTTTGATCTACTTGCGTGTGCCTGTGCTTGTCCTGCGCCTGCTTTTCGTGCTTGAACGCGGAACATTATTATCGATGCAATGATTCAGAATAGAGTGTGTGTCGATGACCGTACGTCAATATGTGGTGTATTCCCAGCTGCTTTGGAATTTTTCGATGACATTTATGGCGATGGTGAGCGCGAAGAAAAACACGATTTGTCGGCTTGTAAGGAATGTACTAAATACCTTTCCGAACACCAATCAGAAAATTCAACTGATAGCATCTGGAATTGAAGAGTAAAAAGAGTTGGTGATGAAAGAGAGAAGAGGATCGGCGGGGAAAAAAAAACTCCGAGCCGTTCGGGTTGTCTCGAGAAAGCGGCGACGCTCGATAGCGCATTGCGGCGTTGTTGTGTGTTAGTGGTTCCAGTTGAACACGTGAGACCATGGGACACAAGAAATTATTTTTAATTTTACCCACATACTATCGAGTTCACAGGATCAATGGGTTATATTGATCCATCGAGATGATTGATTGACAATCATGTTGACGTTCGCGACGTAAAACACCAGATAAAATAGGGGAAAACAGAAATTCGGCTTCGTGCTAGCCGAATTCAGGGAGAGTAAAATGATTCAAAAATCGTGCACATATCAAACGATTTCCTCGTGTCTTTTCATGACAATTCAATGGTCATGAAGTTGAGATGTGCGTGCGTGTGCGTCTCAGTAATGCTATTTTTCTCAGGCGATCCTCTCTAATTACCATCGTTTCCCCTTATGTGTCCCGAAACAAGGCTGACGATGATCGGAGCCGTCGCACTGTGGCCTGCGGGTATCTGCATTCGTTTTGCGCGTTTTCCAAGGCCGCATTATAAACAAATTTTGTTATTCATGCGTTCACCAGTGTGCCGACAGAACAACGCGTGGTCATCGCCTAACACCAGCTCGTAACGATGCTTCCTCGAAAAAACGGGGACAAGCTTTCGTCGAAATGCAAAGGGTCTCGTTCAGAACAATGGCATGAATATGCTTTCTCAACTTGGCACATGTATTTGTTGGTGTCTTTATCATTTCAACCAATCCTTGCACCAACTAACTCAACCCTGATGGGCTACCGGAATAGGTAAGATCCTACCCTCATACAGGGTAGGAGAGTGACGCTTCTTGCCATACCGCCATCCTCGTCCTTATCTCTCCCGGTGAGGTGGGGGGGGGAGGAGTTGTTCAATGGAGACGATAGCCCTTCCCATTTCCTCGAGCAAAGTTCAATGCTTACACGCAAAACAACTGAAAGTTGAGGATGGTGGGCATTCCGAAAATATCGAGACCTTGCAGACCGTTTCGTGCTACGAACCGGTTTCTTTCGTCAGCTCGGACCCATCGTAACAGTTTACTAGACCCACCACCGTTGTCTACTATGTATGTCTTAGTGTCGTATAGCAAACCTGTCTGATGAATCACCACGCAGATACCCTAGAGGCAGTGCTACACGAACTGGTGAGATACTGATCAGGAAAGCAAGTAAAGGTATTGGTTAGCTCCCTAATATAGTCATTCAATAGAAATTAAAACATCAGTGGGGAATTTGGGACTAGGGAATTACAGCACGGGTTTTCAATAATTTGACGTTTTGAATCCCAACAATACCAAATATTGCTGCATACGCTGACACTTACAGTTTGATTGACTTGAAAAGTACTTCATACCGCAATCTATTTATGAAAACCGAAATTATGCAAAAAAAATTAAAAATTTGGAATCGTGTAAAAATAGGCTTGAGCTCAGGCCGATGTCAAATTTGGCGAATCGAGCGATTACGTACACCGGATGCTAGCAAATCAAGCCATTCGCTGTACGCGACGCGGCCGCGGACGCTGGCTCGATTTGCAAAGTCTGACATCGGCGTTAGATGGAGTGAAATCGAGAACGCCACGACTTTTCATCGTAAAAGAAGTACTAACTAGCAGTAGACTTTAACCATTTCGCACTCATTTTAAACACTGACGCTCTGAACACAGATGCTCTGAACATTCAACTAAGATACTCGATTTTTATCGGTCAGCTGAATTTCACCGTCAAAGAAACGGAATACTAGAAATGGCACATTCTAAAAATATGAAAGAGCGAAGCGAGACGAGGAAAATTTGATGAGGATACAGATTTCTGTGAACATACTTCCTCCACTTGTCGAACAACTCAATATTCTGATAGAGCCATGAATAGCATTAGCTAGCCCAAGTGAGCTTCCAGCCACAATCTTCACTGCACTCCTTCTCAGGGTCAACCCTACGTTGTTACTAGTAACAACGGTGGGTCGTACCTGGTTGGGTTTGGACGAGGTGGGTGATGGGTTCCACCATTCATTTCACAACCCCCTCCCACGTCCCCTCCCCTTCGCACGTGCACATTGACGATCGGTGCACTTTGATGAATGTGGGTTATGCTTACCTCGGTACTTCTAATTTGTTTTTCGCAAGGAAAGTCTGGTGGAAAGGATTCATTGCCACAAGCATAAACCAAGTAGTGAAGGTCTAGCAAGGCAGAGATCGTGGTCAGGAATTCGCTTTATTATCAACTGTGTTTGCCTGGAAATGTAACATAGCCATGTCCCCTGGGTAATCTAAATGCTCGACGTCGACAATTTCGTTGTCTGGGAAACGGTACACGTACGAGTCGACGTCAACGTTGACTCCTCCAGATGAATGAACACACAAAATGATTTTCTTTGAAAATATATCCTGTTCTATAGTTACTGAATAGCTGAAAAATACTCAGAAGAGACAAGGTTATAATTAGCCAATCTCTGGGATGCACCCTGCACGTGATTTTCGTCTATATGCGATGGCCCTCCTCTTGGGCGTTGAATATTAACAAAGAGCTTTGCAGGTAGACGTGGCACATCATATGGGTTCGATGGTCCACGCGCATATGCCCCAACTGAATCCGGCTGGCTGGTCAGCGCACCATTCTGGGACGTGGAAGCTCACAAGTAAGGAGCTGGGGCATATCAGAATCTCCGTCGTCTCTGAGATTTTCTCGCAAAGCCTTATGAAGGACGATCCTCCTGTTCAATTTTGACTTGCGTTTGTGTGTTAAGTGCTGTTCTTGCCCGCAGTTCGTCTTGCGAATGTTTCACAAGAATGCTGGGTTGTGAGAAAAACTTTCGCCTCATAGGGGAAGATGAAAGAACAGACACAAACAGATCAAAATCCTTGCTAAAGCTTTCAGCGGTCATTGCCGATACTGGCTAGCCGGCTCAACACGTAATACGTGTGAGTACTGAAAAGCTATGGTAGGTATACCATGAAATGCTAAGAAGGAATGCTCAAATGCTTGGTCACTCCAGCCATTTGTAATGAGGTGTAATCCGCTGTACTCGTCTTGCGACGCTGAGCTCAAATCCGCTTTCGGTTTCTGCGGAACGATTCTCTGAAAGAAGTTACGAGGGTTTCTTCTCATTGTGGCTTTCTCACAGTAGTGCCCTCTACATCCTCCCATCCCGCTCGCTTCGCTCAAAACGAGCCGGTCACGATATCGGCTGGTAGGCCTGGTGGTGTAGTGTGTAGCACGTTTGCTTCATAGAGGTGAGGTCGCATGTCAACCGGCTAGACTTGAGCGAAGCGAGCGGGATGGGAGGTTGTAGAGGGCATCACTGTGAGTAAGCCACAGTGAGAAGAAACCCTCGTAACTTCTTTCAGGGAATCGTTCCGCAGATAGCGAAAGAGAATTTGAGCTCAACGTCGCCAGATGAGAACGGACCACACCTCACCACACAACCCAGCATTTCTGTGAAGCCTCCCGTTTAATTTCACCATATTAGGTTGGAAAGAAAGTCCTGCAAAACGTTCCGTGAATTTTACTTTTCTTCTTTCTCCGAAGCTTTTTTCTTTGCTCCGGAGCTTCCATGAATGGGTGAATTTAGGGGTTGCAATGCTCAAGGAAGTCCAAAAATCCTCGACCACTCGTCAAATTGCACTTCCAGACATTGTCTTGTATAAATGTCCCCATAGCTATGAATTCATGTCAGCGACTAATACTATCTGCAATAGCTTCAAAGGGAATGTCGCTCATTGCTACAGCGTTTTTCGACCGTACCAGCGTCTTCGATTTCAGCGTTTCGTTCGTTTCGTTTTTCCTTGATCTTCCTGTAAGAGGCCAGCAGAGCCTCGCACTCTCCATTACAGGTAGAGTTGTTATGAAAGTCGACTACAAGTTCTTCGATTTGTTCACCATTTTGAAGGAAAAGGTCTCCACTGCTGAGCTCCAAAAGTTGGCCGAGGGAGCTCGCCAAAAGCGCTCGCTCCGCGAAATTTCTCTTTGATCTCCTTCACGACACTATAGATCGCCATGTTCCGAAATGAACCCATTAAGAAATTTTGAAGCTGCGACGAGATTTCCTACTCACCCAGCGTATTTCCCTCGGTCAAGCCTTGAATGATGATTACCTATACCGTACCTTCAATCATTATCTTTATGGCCAAAGATGTATAATTAGATGATCATCTTCAGTTTGGAAGTAGGGTCGCCTGCTTATTAGATCCGCACTCGGCCATGTCTTGGAGAAGGCATCGAAAATTTCTGAGCGTTGGGGACAAATGGTGGACACTCATGGTAGATACACAACTGGTCATGATTTGTAAACAAACAAAAAACAAAATTAAAACCGCAAATGGGAAAAAGTGTTGCAAGACTTTCTCACCAACCTAATACTTCCACGGATATAGAAATACATTTTCAGTAGTGATAAAATTACTGATAGGATGCCTTCTATTGCCTACTAGAGCAACACGACAAAAATGTACGAAGATGCGTGCGTAAAGGCGGTCTGCGTTCCGGGTTCAACCAGCAACCTCAGATCGATTTGGATGGGTAAAAGCTATCGATCATGAAATTGTGGATGCCGAGTTGACAATGAATGAAAAAAGAAACCGTCGAAGCCCTCAAACAAGAACTCCTCCACTCCTCCTATCAATAAGGTGGGGGTGTGGCCGGACGAGCTGTCCGAACCGGCTTGCTCCGCCGGTATTTATTGCTGGCTCTGTGCCAGCAAGAAATGCGGCTGCAATCGTAAATGCACCAATACAAGCAAAAAATGTGATTATCAAACGATTCAAGCAAAAAACCAATCGAAAAATTTGCAGAATTTTTTCCACCGCGGTGACGCTTTTCACGCAATCCCGCAAGGATCACGCAATCAGTCACGCGATTACGCTGCTGGTAAGTGGGCGGACCCCTCGAAAAGGCGGATCTCACGAGTTGGCAACCATCCAATTCTCTCATAGCTGCTTCCCAAGGTGGATTTTTTCTTCAGTGACGCTTCATATGTTCTCGGCAAACGCATCCTGTTATTACATTGGTAAACAAAATAAGAACCCAATTGGGGTTGTTGGTGATGAGCAGTTCTTCACACTTTCCACGCCAATCATTTTCAGGGCAATTAGGGCTATCAGCGCGATTATTTGGCTTACTCAGGTCATCTTTTTACAAATTGAAAATAAATGTGATTATCGATTAACAAGGTGTCCGAAAACGATTTTTATTCAATGTTCTTTCGGTTGTAAGGAGCAGGATTCCTGTTTGCAGTTAGCTAGCGTATGCACAATCTTTGACAAAGAGTTGTGTATGGGTCCAATCCCATAAACGGTTCTGAAGTAAAAACTTGATTTTTCAAAGCCTGTTCCAGAATTTTTCCTCACCAACAAGTGGTTCTTTGACTTGTACGAAGGCAGTAACAAAATGATGAAGTAAGTACTCTTTTCGTTTTTCCATAGGTTATTGGAAATGGCTTCCCACTAATGTAGTGTTTGATGCTGTTTTATGTTCATTCATCGATAATAAATAATAATAATGACAACTGAAGAAAAATAATTAGATTAATAATAGCAATAGAAGCAGCCTGTAAAGTACTGAGATGGAAGGAGTCTCACAGGATCAATAAGTTTCACTTTATGGCTAATTGTTCTTGTAGGTCCCAGCATTAGGACGCATTGTTCGTGAATTCAAGGAAGGGCGCGGTCGCTGGCAAAAACTAGAAAATCGCCTGGTCGCCAAGGTTTTGAACAAACACGTTGAATGTGCCCTTGCACACATCTCTTCAAGTGTGATTCTATCGCAAATTTTCCCTAAAAATTCTCATTCGCAAGGAAATGTCCCACAAGCGATGCGAAACTGGGTGAAGAGTGGTCCATGAAGTATTGTCCGGACGTATCCACTCTCAAAAAGAATTTGGTCGATTTCGGCGACTAGTAGGTGACACCAATATCCAAAAATAGTAAACAGTGAGTGACCCTTCGCCGAAATGGAGGCTATAGCAAAACAAAAATTCGTTACAAGGACCAGATAGAGGTTGAGAACGTTCAAGGTTGGACGGTACGAGACCACTTCTTACTGGATTTCTTTGAGTGGTCGGAACCACAAAAGAGTATTCACCAAAATCGATTTTTCCGCAAATTTCTTAGATTTATTTGATGGATCATTGGAGCAGCTGACAATTGGTCGCCACGTAATAGAACTGGGAGGTGAACAGAACTCGTACTTATGAGCAAGAGAGTTTGTCACTATTTACTTCGACGCTCACAGAAGCAAAACAAGTGAACTACATCCAGAGCTGTTTACTGGCAATGGCATCAGTATCAAATAAACAAAAGATAATCTGGACAGGTAATCTAAGCTACACCATCCATTAGCGGCAACAAAAGAGGCTCCAAATACAATCAGTTAGTGTCAGCAAAAAAAACTAGCTTCAACGCCTAACAATTCAGCTAGTGGAATAGAAGGAAAGGAAAAGTTTGTATTCAAACTGTTACTGACACCGTCAATCAGGTAGCAGCGGTGCTTGCCCACGAAATCTGAAGAAAACATTCAGAACCTGGCAATGTCGGCATTGCCAGACATTGCCCTGGATTGAAGCGATATGGACACCTACTTGTGGCGTAGGTACTCGCCAGTAAACCAGTAAAAAACGTCTTATGGGTTGAGTTTGGCGCCCGACGATAGTGAAGGTCATCGGCGAACAAGACATCTTTTGTGTATGTGCCTATGATTCGAACAAACTAATTCCTATTCGTTAGAGAATAAATAGAGAAGACTTCCTTATGAGAAATACTTTATAAGACAATTTTTAGTTTTCGACTATTAACGCTTCGACACTTTTTTGTATTTGTTCTGGACCCTTCAAAATATCACGCGGTTGAGCACTTTCCGGAATGTCAAGTGGTCTATAAGTTTATAACTAAAACTTCGAAAAAGGTACATGTATTTCAATACTTGTGAATCAACCCTAACCTCGTTCGAAGCCACATATGCACCGGAATTCACTAAGGTCTGAGAGCAGGCCTAAACAAGAGCGAACAGAGTTCAGGATAAGGTCCAGCGCATTTGATGATAATCACTCAATAGTTAGTTTGAATTGTCCGAAGCCGTGAAAATATCGGTGTAGCGGTGCACTACTGGGTGGATGTGACTCGTCGTTCCCCATTGACTTCGATCCCTGATTGACCAGTAAGGTAGTTTATCCCACCTAATTCGGTTAGTCGGAGTCAGATTATGGCAATATTTTAGGCATCAATATGGCAATATCTCCAGGAGCTCATTGCTCCATCACTCACACATTCAAATTCCTCAAGGAATTCGAATGCATAGCGCAACTTCCAAAAAGTTACGGGATGTAAACGTTTCTTGATGCTCCCGTAGGCTGCATCAATAGCGAATCTATGAGCGGTCGCGCAGCATGGACTAATTTTTTAATTTCTCCTGGT
>KZ346560.1:46489-64815 GCA_002352805.1 Teladorsagia circumcincta | reverse complement strand
ATGTCAGCCACCGGTGGCTGACATAGCCTCTGCGCGCTGGTCCAAAGGGGCACTCTTTGAAGCTTCCGCGCGGTCGCGAGTGGGTTGAACATATTCTGATGAGCACTAGTGAAGCGTTCTAAGCGCTGCACATCCTAAACAGTTCTTCCGCGAGGTTGGTATGTAGTCCACCCACTGTGGAGCTCCTCCCCTATCCCATCCTTCTCCTACCCCCATTAGGCTCATGGGAAAAGCACCCGGCCCTCTTTTTGACTTGTTTTTGATTAGAAACTGCTGTTTTTGGACCCAGTTCGCCTTGCGAATGTTTCGCAAGAATGCTGTGTTGTGAACAAAACTTTCGCCCCAGGCGGGTTCTCTCTTTCTCTCGGTTCTGGGGCGGAAATTTCGCCCACAACCCAGCATTTTTGTGAAACCCGGCCCTCAGACCAGGGATCGCTCCCCGCTCCGTTCGATGCTGATTCAGCCCTTCCCATCAAAATGTTATTTTCAGCGGAAGTTATCGACTCTTTTATCCATAGCATTATCAGCGATCTCGTAGGGCTTGAAGGCGTAGAGCACCAATAGAGTGTCCTGATCTCCCCTTCAACTCCATTTTCACCTCAGATCATCCAAACAACCCATCTTGCGAATAGAGCTGTTAGGTCAGGATGAGGGCCATTTCCGTGACTCACAGCTATCAGTAGACGGTAGAGGCTTAGGACTCGGATCAATGGAGAAAGACCTGTTTAAACGCGTTTTCAGCAACTGCTGGCTCTATGCCATCAATCAGCGTGGCCATAAAAACTCATCGTCAGTAAAAAAAAACTTTCTTGCTAGTTTCTTACTATTTTTCCTTTTCTTTTTTTTCTCCTGTTTGTTTCTATCCATCGTTGTTGTGCTCATCAGAATGAATCACAACGTCATCGACTGTGGTCGTAGCATAGGCTTTAGTCTCACAACTCGACGTCATCGAAACGCTCACAACTGAACGTTAAAGCAACAGTCTCAGAACGAATTCGAGGCGTGAAGCGATCGGTAACGAAGTTGTAGGCAAAGAGTTAGCTGGTAATAAAGGAAAAAAAGCGAAGAAATCCGCCGGCGAAGGCTTCAAACAGGTTTCACCTGGTGGACGAGTTGTCTGAACTACTTGCGTCGCCGGATTTCAACCGCATTTGCTCTAATACAGTTAGAGACATATGCATCATATAAATATAGAAACACAACAATCAGCTGAAATAAGCAAGTGTAACCAATGAAGAAGACGCGGCAATGATTGGCAAATGGGCGTTACCTAAGATCTTTGCGAACGCCCCTGTCAACGGCGCCTTCCTGGCTTCTTTGCGGCTTCCTAAGGGGAGTTTTTGGTTAGTGACATTTCCTATGGTCTTGATTAGGGCTAGAGCATCATTTCTACCCCATAGCATAGAATTTTTAGAACCCTGCTGAGACTGTCGCTTTAAGCTCCCGCATGTGATTGTTTGGAAGGTGGAATGGATTGTAGGCGTGCTCAGTGGGGTGGGGCAGCGCCAGTGCTTCGTCCTTGGCTCTTAGCGCCTCTGGTAAGCGGGTGGAGTGTGTAGGCAAGCGTCGTCGCTTACCAAACGCGTAGTCCGGTGTTCGTGCATCGAATTGCACATCTCTTGTGATCCGTGGAAACCATGAAAGGGTAAAAGATGAATCTTTTGGTGCTGACCAATCAACTTCTGGGGATGCGCCAATTATTTACTTCCATTCACAATAGTAACTTTATTCAATGCGGCCTATGTATTCAATGCGGCCTATGCAATGACTTCAAAAGGCCGGCAAATGTATAAGTCAGTGTTTCGTCCTCTGAGAAAAGTCTGGTACCGTTAGGCCGACCTCCGAAGGGATGAAAGGCTCGATTGCCATGGGTGAGATTCGATCCGAGGCTTGACCTCCGGACCGTACCCTTAAGGAGGGTGCCATTTCCCACCACTCTACCTCCGCCTTGTATAAGAAGCCATACCCGTTCGAATGATACGGGGTCTGAATGGAAGCAGAACGCACGGCGCATTTCAGAAAGGGTTAGTCAACGGTGTATGCTTCATTTCTCCATCATTTGTGGAATTACTACAGCAACATTGGCGCTAATTGGATCCCTTCAAAATTATGCCCAAGCGTTTCGCTGCCCTCATAGAACTCTAGCAGAAACTGGAATTCCTTTCCGTTAAATAATCTACGAGTATTGGTCAGTGGTCGATTAGTACCAGATAATTGTTGTTTACATGCGACTGGACAAAGTCACTGGTTGTCGAAGTTCACGAAACGTTCTCGACTGGTCATCTGTGTGCCATTACTGTAGGAATGATCACCTTGAGCAGTAAGATCCTTACATGCATTGCAAAAATTGGTTTCCTGAAGTGCTAAACGACGTCACCATATAATTCACATTAATTACAGTATTCCTCGAGAAGTGATACGGCAGAAACACGTCAGTAATGTTGACGGGCTTTAGGCCGTCGCAAAATGTTAATAAAAACCATCGAATCATGATTTACAGGGATTATTCGTTAATGAGATTTTTTTCCTCAAACGCATTCACTCAGGAGGTTTGAGCCTAAATGCACGGGTCGCGATTGGATCTTGAAAGAAATTCTCCTCTTGAATGACGTAAAAGGCCCCTAGTCACAAGAGTGATGGTGCTTTCGTGACTTATAAGTCCGCGACAATGGAGCCAGCCTTCACCAGACCTCTACCACCGCTGCCATTCTTATCAGACGCAGTCCACGTGGCGTCTGCGCCCTCTCGCGCACAACGTGCTCTTCGCGTTTTCCCTCTTCTCGCACCGCTGGGTCTCCGTCGTTCCCCAATCGGTCTTACAAGAGTGATTTCCGCGTTTTCTATTGTGCGTTTTGCTCCCCCCTCTCCTCCCAACTAACGTACCTCTTTGCACTTCTTGTCCAGTTTTCGAATACAATAGCACACCGATTCGTTCCAACCCATGCATTTAAGCTCGGCTGATGTCTTTACATTTTTTGGCCCTTCTCTTTTTTGAAAGCATTTGTCGTAATCCAACTTCAGCGCAGAATATGTACAATTTGTATCCGGTGGTCCGACGCGTCTGCACTGCAGACTTCACAACACAATTGACGCCGTGTCTCTAATCTGCTAATTGGTGGTTTATCGCGACAGTAGATTGCTGATTCGTGTAGTTTTAATTTTGGACAGTTGATAGATTGCAACTGCCTTCGCCTAAACATTTCCTTAGCAGAAAATCATTAATTTCTTGGAGACTGTCGTCACTTATGCTGTGAAGCCTGCAGTGCAGACACATCTGTTCGCGGGATACAAAGGATAGCAGTATGCAGGGTCAAACGGGTGTTGTTTCAACTCTGGGAATTTTGCTTTCAAACTTTACCCAGGAATTGTGTGCTTTGATCGACCTCAAATACGACCCCCCCCCCCCCCGATGGGAAATGTACAATGGATAGCTAACTTTGGCAATAAGCACAGGCCGCTCTTACCTATTTACCGCTTTTATTCATACGGCTTTAGGGTGATAACTTATCCATCATTCTTCTCCCAACTCATCCACAGCTTTCATTTCCCCCTTCCCACGCTTCTTCCTTCCCCATCTTTCCTCTTTTGCAGTCCCTGAATGGAACAGTTGCCTTGGCAATAAGCAAGGTCACTTTTGCTGTTCACTGAATGATTCTTTTCTTCTTTTTCTTCTTCAGCTACTCATTCTTTTCCTTTCAATAATCTTGTGCCTCGTACTTATAGTACATAAGACACCTTTTGTCTGCAGCTCGTCGTTTGTGTCCTTTCCACAACGCGTAAAATAAAGTGCGCCAGTCGCAAGACAGCCAGCATGATCTCTGCCACTTGAAAACCCGTGATCATCTCGGTGGTGTCGGGATTCCCATGTGTTTTCTCCGCTCACTCGTTGCTACTGCGCTCATGGTCGATGATCCTTTACTCGAGTGACCCACCTCGTCTCGGAGGCAGCACTCGAGACTACTAGTTTATGCGCTAGGCTTGATTTTCCGCGGCTTACTGCTTTTTTCTCTTTCTTTTTGCTATTAGTTTTCTATAATCTTCGACTTCGATCGTTTTTATTATTTTTTATGTACTTTTTGTTTTGTATGATATTTTTCGTACTAGTAACTTTTTTCACACAAAACGGTCACTAGTACGAAAAAAAAACGATATAATCACAAAGGTGAGGAACGGGGGATGAAACTTTTGCTTCCATCTAAAGACTTGTGTGAAACAGAAGTTGAGATACTCCTTTCTTCTTCTTTGTTGAGACTGTTTCTTTCTGCTTCTTTGTTCATCCCTCTTCCTCTCCCTCCCAAAACAATCTCTACTCAAATACTATCTTTCTTTGCCTTACACAAGACCCGATCTCGTGAATATTCTTTCAGGGCTCCGACATTGTCCTTTACACTACAAGTTTCTAGTTAATCTTTTCGTTTGTCGTTTTTGTTTTAGTTGTCGTTTTTGACTCTGCGGCGGTCTTCTCCAAAGTCAAAAAGTTGAAGATTTTGATGCAATCCTTCCCACCACTGATAACTCCTTTATTAGTCATACTGTGTTACCACTCCTAGTTCAGCTGGTAAAAAAAACCTGTTGAAAAAAGGTATCAAGAAGCTAGAATATAAATAATTTTTCTGTTTTCCTTTCTTTATTTCTTCCATTTTCTTTATGTTGTTTTTTTTTTTCATTTATAAAAATCCCGTGAACCGAATTTGTGCGCGCTAGCTATCCACTTCCTCTTCCTCAGGCCCCTGCATATTTGTATTGCTTCTTATTCTTTTTATTTTTTACCTACTAGAGATCTGTTTTGCACTTAAATGTGACATTTACTGTAACAGGACAGCCGATAATCAATCATAAAACTGCTGCTCAAATGGTAGGAATTTTGAAAATTCTGAATTTTTTGGAGTTTCTCTAAATTCCGTAAGAACTTTTCCGAAACCCAGAAAATTTCCTTTTATCTCCGCAAGGAATACAGTGCCCGTCAGTTTCGAGTAGTGTCCCTTCGGAAAGTCACATGTGCGACCTGTCTAGTTGAATTTATCCAACTGAGCCCTGCTCTTCTTCATGGCTCTCAAAGACTCAATATTGTGAAGCGTAATGGGCTGGCCGAAATCCTACTGGGCCGTAGCGCTGACACTTGACATTTCTGTGGTAGAAATAGAAGAGTTTTGGTGGTTTTTATGCGAAAGAGCTTGATTTAAGGAAAATAGGTTCATAAACCAAATTTGCTTTTTTTTCTAATACGATTTCGTTTGATGGAGAACTTGGGCTAGATTTTCAGAAAAGATGGATACTGGGGCAAATTGTTCTAGAGAAGATTCAAATAAAGCGTGAAGTCGAGATACGTTTCCTGACTAAGGGAAGCGTTTACAAAGCAACCTTGTCCTAAGAATGCTATTTTAGTGTGCATTGCTTCCTCGAATAGAGAGTTAATTGTTTCCAGTTATACATCATCGTTTGACGTCATTGCGCGTTGGCATTTTCTGAATAACATTGCATTCAATTTGTCAGGGATTATTGGAGCTATTTCCTGAGGGAGTGATGTTGCGGTGTTGCACATTCATTCTTCTTCTTGTGTACCAGCCTTACTGTAGCGCTGCTCTCAGGCAGAAGACGCTGCTAAGAGCTCCACGGACAGTAGTTTGGGCCCAATCAAACCTGTTTATTTTCCCTTCCGCGAATTTGTGGATAGATTTTCATAGAAGATCGAGAACACCAGCTTTCTAGTGGCATGGTACGCAGTTCCTCAAATATGCAAGTGAATGATTAACACTTGATGGCGTGGTGCTGTAAAGCCTCACGCATTGCAGGCCACAAGGGACGGTGTAGTCCTCCGTGGTACCACACCCCGCCCTTCTTTTTTTCCAGCACGAGACTTCCATCCACATTGTCATATTTATTCTAGTGATTATGGAAAGACTCAAGAATTAGGCACTCGGAAATGGCCAATTCATTTCTGGGATACGCCACGTACTCTACTCCTATTGAGGAAGGCAGCTGCAATTGCAGTACGATTTGGCCTGTACAATGACTAGCGCGCCGGCCAATGTACAACTCAGTGTGCATCCTTCCCAACTAAGTGTTTTATCCTCGCAGACAAGTCTGGTATTAATCAAGTGACTTGATGGGATGGAATGATTGGTTGGCCTGAACAGCGTACGGTGCAGGATTTGATCCTGGTGCTGTGCGCGCGGTAAGCAGCGCAAATTGCCACTACACAATTTCGCTCCTTTATTCCGCTGATTGACTTGAATATATGTGTGAATGGCAGGGTACAGAAAATAATTATATTTCATATTTGTCACTGATTTTTTCCTTTTCTTTTCACGTTCTCTGTTTGTGCTAGTTGCGTTAAGCCTTTCTCACGCCCAAAAAGGCAAAAATGTACAAGATGTCTAATGCGAAATAAACAGGCTGCGCGAGTAGAAGTTTCAGTAGAAGTTAGACGCCACTTGTATCTCAAAAAGGTCGACAATATACTTTATTGATGCTGTATTAGCCTCCTCGAACCACGCTGTGTTTTCAAAAAGCTTTGTGGATATTGAGATTTGATCACCATCCACTTTGCTATGCTGCTAGAGATTGGTACTCTTTTATTCTAATTTTTCTTTTTTTGTTTCTTTTCATTTTCTTTTTTTTGTTTCTGTAATCTACGCCTTCGATTTTTGACGTGATCTTTCATATAAGAGCTGAACGTGCTGTGGTGACAAGTGGTGCCACTTATCAGATGTACGTTGAGGAATCTTGCCCCGGTCAAAGCTACCTCAGGCTAATCAAGCACTGCATCCCATGGGGTCGGTTCGGTTAGTTGGTAGAGGACCTGCTAGAAAGGGGAAAATCCTGGCTACGCCAACTAGTCAGGCAAGTCATTGTATAGGCCATATTGTTTTCGAATGCCGCCGCAATTCCAAAACAAACACAGTGCGTGGCTCATACCAGAACACGATCGATCAACCCTGGACGCCTGGTCCTTTGCCCCTTCTGTATTATGTCATTGTCTTTTCCATGTCGTTCTATGAAAACAATATCTTCAGTTGGATTTTTTGTTTGCTTGTCAATGGACCACTTCTAATTGGCACCATCATCATAATTAGAATGTTTTTCGAGAACAACCTTAGTTAAAAATTGGATCGTGCAGTGGCAATCGGCCCCGTTTCTCATGAACGTAGTTTGTGATCAAATACTTGGTCCTAAATATTGCGGACCGACGAAGCCTATCATCCCTCCGGGGCCGTGATTGTTAGTTGGCGCCAGGTTCAGCTGGGAGAGTAAAAAGACTGTATTGCACTCCGGCTTGATCCGCAAGCTGTTGTATAAGCCAAATCAAACTAGCTGATATGATTCTGAATCAGTGTAAGAACGCGTGACGCATCCCAGCTTCATAATTAGAAGTTCATGCAGAAGAGTAGCTTAGCTCATATTCTCATATGTATTTTGTTTATTTTCCATCGGAGATTCGGGAATTGCTATGATATCGGCTAATTTATTGTGTTCTACTTATACTGTAACTCTCCATCGTATCCGTTGAAGGGTTCATTGTCTTCATTGTTCAGTGTGAAGCCAATTCGTGAAAGTTCGCATAATTTTCATTTTCGTGAACTTTTTTTAATAGCCTAAAATCAGTTTTATGTTGATTTCAGGGTGCAGGAGGTGAAGATCTCTTCTGTGGAAATTGCGTGGATGAAATGCGAGATGTGAAGTTGGAGCACGATCGGTCATCTGTCGATATCAACTACTCCCATCGGGAATCCATCGGAAATTCCGAGCCTGAAGAGGTGAGACGTTTTTAATTTAATATCCCTCGGCGATGTTAGGCAACGCCCATAGTTCTGCCAAGTTATTGTTCCATTTATTTGTTTATTTACTTATTTATTTATAAATTGTCGAAGCTAGAGTATTTGGGAGGAGAGGAGCAAGCAACAACTGACGCTGACAACATCTAACATCAACAGAAGTCTTCTCCAGAAGATACATGAAATTCCGTTCAGTAGTCGTGCAATGCCTTGCCGCACAATTCCGAGCCTCAGCTCATTGTTTCAGGCGTCCTTGAATCCGCCCATGTTGGAGAAGTGTCGGTACTGCGGCTGTTCTGATGTCAAGTCGTTGAAACAATGCCTCTTCTGCGGAGCCGTCGCTTACTGTAGCGATGAACACCAGGTGAGCCTGAATTTGCTGTAGCACTTCTTAGGCTATTCAATACGCTGTTCCTGGATAGGCTACTCCGAGATGAGCAATAGGACCATAGTTGTATTGTAATCTTTGAAATTCTTACCACGGAAGGAGTTAGGTTGAAGGAGCCATTCGTTAAGGGTCAAGTCCATGTGATACGTCTTCCGACGATGGTCTCGAATATGCTTCCTACATATGCTAAAAGTTTATGTGAGCAAGGTTACAGAGGCTTTTGTGGTAGAGTTCAGGGCAGTGGTCACGTTGACTGAAGGGCGATAATGACGCTGTGAGGACGTCATTGAACACCTGCCTTTTGTCGTAAAACCCACCTTTCGAGCAGGATTCCGCATATTCCCAACATTTTGATTTTACTTGTCAATACTAGCAACGGAATCTAAGGTTTTCAGCAATTCGACTGGAAGCGACATAAGCCGATGTGTAAGCAGACACAAGCGGAAAGTCAACGTCGTCTGGCGGCTGCTGCACAGTCGTCGTGTACCACGTACACTCAGACGGAGACCAGCTCAACATCGAGTCCCGATCCTAGTCCACCACCGTTGTCGTTTCTGTCGGGAACTGGTACGTCGCAGTTACTATATAATTTTTTCCAGTATTAGTAGAACTGAGTTGCTTCAGAAGTCTTCTTTATACAATTGTTATCAGATTGATATAAACGAATAGTGCTCAAAATTCTTCCAAGTAAACATGTGCGTTATTTTCTATTCAATCTCTTACTGATGCTATAATTAAATTAACTATTTCACTTCATTAGACAGTTTAACCTAAAGTCGTATGAGGGTAGTGGCGAATGGCACTGCTTAGAACTCGCACGGTCCGGGGTCAAATCTGGGTTCGTACCTCTTAAGACCATTGAATTCCCCTTCTGCGTTGATCACTCAGTAGCAGACATGTTTGGGAGGATTTGTACACGGGCTGGCTCCCTCATTGCATGGACCAAATCCACTACGGCCCGATTGTATGGAAGAAGAGTGCGCAAAAAGGGTGATTGACCCCGAATGCTTTGTCAGTGATCCCTATTCTCAACTTCCGGTGGTTTTGAGGCGAGCTCGACTCGAAGCCGTTTTCTGGGTATCCACATGTTTCATCGGCGGGAAAATCAGAAATTATTTCATTCGAACCATTCGGTAGGGGCAGACCCTTCCTTAGCCACTCTTTCTTGGTATGGTAGATGTTCCCCCAATGGAAGAGGACGAGTAGCTGGGCGCCCAGGCGAGCCAGTTGTCAAGGAAATGTGGCTAAACTTCCTTCTATAGAGCCAAAACGATCCCAGAGTCCTACAGCTAACCTCCCTCTTCAGGTTCTGCTACAATCCACTTTCACTCTTCTTACAGCATACCTAATTTTCTCAAAAATGACTGTAGAATAGCGTGGGTGGGGTGCAACATTTTGCGTGCAACTCTTCGATAATCTGAAGAAATCTTCACTGTTCCGCCACACATCCGAATACCACTCTCTTCTTCAAGGACCCCCAATGTTGACTCGCCCTGAGATGCCATATTTGTGAATAAGGGCCCATAACACCAATCTAGCGCCCCCTCCTTTTTCTGCAGTGTCAGAATAAAGGCCAAATAAAAGAATGAAATAGGACATGAGGAGTAGTGGCTTGTCTCCCTGGTCCTTAGTCGAATACTGAATTATCCAACAAAAGTAATTCAGGCTTGTCATCCATTTTTCGAACACTATTCAAATATCATTTAAATACGCAGTGTATTCGTGTTGGTCTACCACTATCTTTTGTCGTCCAATATGAGGAATTTTAATGCTTCTTTCTTACCACTTTGTAAACAGCGCATGTTTACGTTGGATCCAAAAGGACTTCTTGGGAACTTTATCAAACTATTTGGCAAGAAAAAGGTGCCGTAATTTCGAAGAAAAAAAACTTCTTTAAATGAAATGGCGAGAGATAGAAAAGTAGATTAGAAGTTTGTTTTCAAAATATGTTTGGGTCGTAAAGTCCACGTGGTTACCTGCAGCCCACATATGTGCTTAATGAGCTTCAGATATTCATGTTCGCTTTCCTGTGCAAATATTTTCCATCACAGTTCGGACTTATCCACAAAATTTACTAGTTTTTCTCTCAAAATGATTATCCAGGATGGAAGCGAGTGAACCGTGAAGTTGGGAAAATTTTCAAAAATTTTCCGGCCCATCTCTGGGCAAACTCTCTACCCGCCATACCACCGCACGTGGGAGGCGTCGCCCACGGATACGAGCCCCTTCACCAAAGTGACGTTCGACAGTTGACGCTGGTTACTTTAGTGGCTCCATTCAATTGGAGTAGGGAGGAAGTCCTGGGTCTGGAACCACGGTGACGGTTTAACCTGCCTATAACACTGAGCTTTTGCTTATAAAATGAAGAAATTGGTAGTCAAAGGCGATTTGGAAGCCACTTAAGCTTAGGAATTTCCACTCTGCTATAGACATGTGAATAAGGTTTCATGGATAACTACATGAAGTTGCCATGCTGATCTTAACAAAATTCCAATTTGAACCCTTTGACCCATTTCAGTCCCTTCATCGTTGGTCGGCCAGTTGACGTTGGAGGCGCGTGTGGCGGCTTCGCTTTTGAGCGATTTCGTCCGTCCGGTCACTAGTACTGCGCATCATTCAACCAACGGAACGGCTTCTGATGCCAATGCCTCGCTTACATGTGAGTGCTGATTTGGATAATTTGCCGTGATTTTCGATTTTTGCTTCCATCCATGTTCTTTCAAAAGAAATCGGAGCACTTTCACAAGTGTAGAGGTTGCCTTCAATAGTGACGAAACTGTAGGTAACAGAATGTGTGGGCCTGAGCGTTAGGGTTTTACTGGGTATGTCTTTTTATTTTCGATATGAAACTACGGGTTTCAGCTACGCCTTCATCGCCACGGCCGTCAACCTCTGCAGAATCTTCTGAAGAACGGATTGTGCCGACGGATGACCCTGATATACAGGTGCAGTGCTCTTAAAATACACCTACTGAGTTCTTCATAGACTTTTTTTGATTACTTCAATTTTTGCATATCTTTTCCTCATGATTACACTATACTTCCTAAGAAATATGAGTGCTTATTGTTTACTTCGATAGAACATCTTGTTTTCTGAAGAACACTAGGTCTGAATTCTGTGTTTGCAAATAATGGGTTTGCTTTGACCCAAAGTTGCGAATTTTTCGCGAACGTAAGCTGGTGTTCTGCACTAAATTTGTTCGTGAAGAACGTGTATGTGTCAAGCAGATAAGGTGTGTCATGAGGTCCACGTCGTGGTGCCGTCTGTTTCCTGCTGTTCATCGAGAGTCCCTGAATTTTTGGAAACTGCGCTCACATCTTCCTCATTCGCCGTCCATGCCTAGCCATCCATCCACTATTTGCGTTTCTATTTCTGGAATGCTTTTCCCTCATTTTTCACCAACGAAATTAACTATTTAATTTATTCGCCTTTTTTAAATGTAAAAAAATGTTTGCTGTCGCAGAGGAAAGACCGGCATTTATCCGGCTTTTTTTGACATCATTAGGTGCTATTCCAGTCGGACTGGCTAAAACAGGAAGAACCAGTTGCCATAAAAGCCTAGTTGAAGACAAATTCCGGAAGTATTTCCATTGGAACAATAATTACTGAAAATGAGATAGCTCGGTCTGCAACCGCAGAAAGCAGACATGCAGTTCTTTGCGATTCAAAACGCTCGATTAGGTGGTAGGAACTTATGACCTACATCCATGCAGTCAAGCGTCTATGTACGCTGATCGTTGCGAATACGTTGTTGTCTGCGTCTCGTTCGTCCGCATGCCCTCTCGCTTTCGAATCTGTCCTCTTGCCTTTGCGTCAAATGTCTTTTAAACTATCTGATTATTAAACTCGTTCGTTTCCATCCATTGGCGACTCTTGTTTACCGTCTTCAGTGATTCATTTTCCTATTTTTTTATTATTTTCTTCACGTTCGGCCCTCTTAGCAGCTCTACTTTTATTTGCAAGCTCAATAATCGCGATTGAATGATCGCAGAAGTGCCCTCAACTTTGAGTATTCATTTAAAAGTTTTGCGATCGCAAATGAAATCGGATGCGTATGGTGCGCGTTCTCAACGAGTCACATGTGATTTGTTCCTCACATTATACAGAACTGGAGAAATGTTTTTGTCCC
Source organism: Teladorsagia circumcincta (assembly GCA_002352805.1). NCBI lineage: Eukaryota > Metazoa > Nematoda > Chromadorea > Rhabditida > Trichostrongylidae > Teladorsagia > Teladorsagia circumcincta. The sequence goes on along the minus strand of KZ346560.1, from coordinate 52,523 downwards.
AGTTCTCTTCACTCTTTCATGTTTCTCTAGAGATATTGGCAGTAGGGTGAAAAAAAAAACGGATATATTACCCTACTACTACTCTTACTCGAACTTCTATGCAGAAACATCTTGCTAATTTGGAGGAACGGCTTTCTTCGTCTGTTCGTTTGTTGTGTACATTCTTCCCGATACATGCACGTGACAGTCTGCCAAACCAGCGCATTTTGGAATGGGTGGAATTCTGCTGCGGAGTTTTTGATTCCTCAGACAGAATTTGTCTAGCGGAACGGCGGCACAATATTTCTGAAGGACACCGCAACCATGTTACGAGGCGATAGTACGTTTTTTTCTTTCCCAGGGGTCTGAAAGGTTAGCTGCGAAAGGCCTGGAGAAAATTCCATAGCTCCAGTGCTTTTTCCCTATATTCATACGTCACTCAATGGAATCAAAGCAGTACCGTACTTCCAAGGGTGCAGTATCGTATTCTTTCTAGCCAGACCCTTATTCTAAACCCACAGTGATCAATTTTGAATCTTGAGTGTCAGTCATATCAGTATGTGATTTGTGAACATGGCCACAACGTATCTGTTCACCTGGCGAGCATTTTAGGGGTGTGAATAGCCCAGAAGTGAAAAAGTATGGTTAGTGCTGAGTGGAAAGTACTGATATCGCCCTCACACGATCATACTGTATTTGTACCTGGCACCGGTCAACTTCCGATCACCAATTGTTTCCTGTCAACTTTGACCCTTTCGATCTTCTCCCAGGGCCCTTTATGCCGTCGTCTAACGCTAAAGCTTGCCTTTAGAGGTTATCCGCTGATCTGTTCGGATGATATGCGATTTGCCGATTTAGCTCTCATAGGCCAGGTAGATAAAACGAGAAAAAAAGAGAAAAAAGAAAAGGAAAGAATCTTCGCCTATACAAATCGGCCTCAGGCGATAGGATGTTAACCCCAATCAAATTGGTCGACTATCTCTGGAATTTTTCTATCATTCGACAAGGGCGCCAGAGTCTCTCTCGCGCACCACTCGAAACTAGGTTTTGCCATGGCGAAGAGGCTATCCGGCTTGAAACTACTGCTTCCTGATCTCCACATGATCCAGCTCCCTTCCTTGCCCTTGATTTTCCGACTTTTACCAAATAACCCATCACTTAACGAGATAGGTGAGATGTTCAACACTGAAGGTGGTGAACATACCAATACATTCTCGAAGTCCCTGACAATTTTCACTCCAAAGCTGCTCGCCCCTCTAGTATGATACTACCAGCAACTTAGGGGATCCTCTCCCCCAACATGTCGAATACAAGCCTCATCGAAGCTTCAGGATGAGCCATGCCCCGTTTACGTTAATTGGCCCAGTTCCGAGAGATCCGATGTTGGATGGATCTGTGGTTCACCCCGATTGAAGCAATATATAAATTCTCTTCGAGAAAATGTGCCCTTCTTCTCGGAATGCGGCGCTGCAATTTCGCTTTGCTCCAGTCGATCCTTTCGTTGTGGACGTGCGTTTCGTCGATTGGGACGACGTGACAATGGCGCCGATTCGCTGGCGTTATCGCCGTCGAACACACCATTTGTTCTTCGAACAAAACAATGAAATTGCGGCCGTCTGCCTGATTGGTTGCATTCGGAAATAGGAGACGCTTTACGTCATAGACGGGATAAAAGAACATTTCCGATGGATCATTGCATTGCTGGGTTTTCAAACATGTTCTTTTAATGGCCTCAATTGTGTGGAGTTTCATACACGCAGGAGAACTGCTACTGTTTTCTTTCGACAGGCGCTTTTGTACTAGACGTGATTGAGGGTCTAGATGAATGAGTGGTCACGAAATATCACATTACTAGCTATTGTTCAAGGAATATTCCTTTACTACATTAGATTAATAGCACCTCACTTCGCAACAATCGACTTGGAGGACGCCCTAGGACCAAAATGGTAAGGTTCTTGCGCGCAAAAATGAATGCATTTTTGCAATATAGCCGGCAGTGAAGAAGAAACTAAAGAAAAGAAAAGACAAAGTACTTGCACAGTTTTGTGCTAAAGCAGTGAGTGACTGAGCACGTATGAGAGAGTAATTCGAGAGAGCACGAGGGATGAGAGGACGCAGACAAGAGGCTGTTAGTCCGATGTCAGACTTTGTGAAGCGCGCGATTCGCGAAGTTTGACATCGGCCTTAACGAGGAAAATGCGAGCACTCCAAATGGGCCCTGCAAAGCCGCTAGCCCCCTTGTTGCGGACATCAGAACTAGTAGAATGAGATATCTGCGACTCGTACACATATATTTCTAACCCGTCATAAGGGTTTGTCCACCCGAGCCCAACTCGGGTTATGCCTTCAAGAGCGTTGAAGTCAAACTGTGAGATTTTCTAACCCGGTGAGATGTTGAAGCTAACACGAAGCGGATGGCAAGAAACAAGTTCTCAATGGAGGAAATCTGGACGCAATCACAAGATGTGAGGGCATTGTGGTAGTAGTTCATTTGAAACCATTTTAAGCACCTTCTTCTTGTTGAATGGCATTGAGCCTTAGACAGGGAGTAGAGACTTGAAGGTGTGTGACCAATTTTTATTTTTTTCGAAATCCAGGCCCGGGCTCACCATCCCTACCAATTTGACCTTTCGGTAAAACAGTAGCAGTCGCGTTAACATTGTCTGTATTCTGGAAACAAGAAACAAATTGTGGTCATGGTGAGCCATACATTCCCCTCGGAAAAAATGCTGCAGACTTGTCAGGTAGGGCAAGGTGCTGACATCGGTTGGTTCTCTGAAACTACTCTTGAAGAACACTCCGCTCTACGTGCTTCTTTCATCGGAACGCGTTCAAATGACGCATCTCACAGGAATAGCCATTCATCGTTTTTATTTCGTGACGTCCAAATAGTCCTTCCCTCACTCACGGATTCCTCAACGCTTCCGCTTCACAGATAATTTCAAATGGAATTCAATTTATTCAGAAAATGGGCCATATCATCAATTGGAAAAAAGATGACAGATAAGAGGAAGTGCAGCTACCAAACCGACCAGGTATACAGTCCTGAGATCTATTCTTGGTCCTGGGAGTCCTTGGACCGGTACCAATTCTTTGATTCTCCCATGACATAGATGGGGGCATTCATGTCGGTAGGGGGGGGGGGGGTGGTATTGAAGTGAGTCACTCATAGAACTTGGGCTAAGCCTCAGTGAGGAGAAGTGATTGTGGAGGAGAAGGTGAGCAACCTTCGTTCTTCCTGGCGTACCCACTAGTTTTCGAATGCCATGTTTTGAATGCCCCGCCCCTTCCCTCCTGAGGACATGAGCGCCACAGATGGTATAGCTTCAGGTTTATTAGGGAGGAGAATTGTATAGTCCGGTAATCCTGGGCAAGGTCGATACAAGCAGAGCCAACGAAACTTTTCTTCCATTCCATCTCACCGTAAAATGTTCTCGTTGCAAGTAGAGATATGTGATGCAGAACAGAATGTCTCTCGATTTCGCGTCATTTCAGAGATTTTCTCGGTCCCAGAATGGTCAGATTGGCGCTTATATCCTTGGGCGGGGGAGGGACATCACAATAGGGCCGACGGTGTGTAGGTGACACTAGGACTAAGCCTAGGAGAGGGGAGAAACGCTAAGAAGAACACATATTGTTGACTTTCGCCCCTAGAATCCTTGTCCCTAAGGCCTAGTCCCAAGCACAACACTTGGCTCGCTAACTTGAATGCCCCCCCCCCTAAGGGTATGAGCGCCTTCAGGTTATACTGCAGTGTTCTAGTTTCGAAAGCGATCCCTTCCTGAACTTTATTTTCAAGTGAAATTGGTCTCAACTACCAAGTAAGTCAACGAATTGGAGGGAAGAGGGCGCTCGGCGCAACTCAAAGTAATTTTTCAATAGTTAAGATGCGGACCGTTTCCCGAATGATCCCGATCAATACATTTAATTTTTTTCTAGGGTGTAATAATCATGACATTTTCTTTCTGTTCACACGCCGTACTGCCAACGATCGTCCTGTGTGGGGTCGATGCGGATTAGTCACCCAGCCTGAGCGCGGCGTCAGCTGATGAATTTCCATGGGATGGTTGATGTGTCGTCGTTGTTGCAGTGTGCACTTTGACGTCATGTCTCGTCTGGGCGCGTGGGCACCAAACCCTTTGCAGAAACTGGCAGCTTTCTGCAGCCACCACTTCACATCACGCGGCTGCAAATTGTTCCGATCGCTCTCGGAACGCCGAGAGAATCGGGCTTTCGCTCCACTGTCACTCAATTTCATGGCCTGGGCTGTGGCATAGGGGCATGCACTAGGAAGAACTGACTTTTGCACTTGATGAACTAAGAAAGAATAATTTTACATTGGCACATTGATAGTCACAGGTTCTTATTGGGCTCAAGCTGGACAGTTTTGTGATAGCCTCTAGAAGGACGAGCATGCGTCCCGAATTCCGTAAGGGAATGGTGTAGTTGGTAGGGACCCTATAGGAGGTATCGAACTGGAGTACTTCCTCATTGAATACCTAGCTCTGAAAGATCGCCAGAAATTCTCTAGGAACCTTCTCACCTTTATTACTGTATACCCTCCTTCACAGAAATTCAGTACTTAGCAAGATGAAGGGAATGATAACGGAAAGGTGGGATTTGAGGGGGTGAGGGAGAGTGGAGCTGGTGGAAAAGGGTGATTGCATTAAGGAAGTTTCCGTGGCATCTTGCTCGACCCTGATGCCCACTCTCTCTCCTCCACACTGCACCCCTTCCCCCTTCCCCCCCCACCCCACCAACTACCAACAAAAACATTAGATGGGGTTATAGGTGCTAACGGTAATAACACCCCTCTCAATGCGGAGACGATCTCAAGGGATAAATTATGCCTTCCCTTTATTCTTCGATGCTTATTTGAAACTGATTATTAATACTGAATTGAGCTTTAGCTACTATTTTACACCCTATCCCTGCAAGCATTCTGAATGAGAATAGAATGCGTGGCGCATCCCAAAATGGTACTGATCAGTAACAATTCTTCATGCTTATAATTTATCCCCTGCGAACGTTAAAACCTCTTCCAATTATCAAAGACTTATGCAAGGCCTTACTCATTGCGGTCCCATCGACGGTAACCCCCCACAGTTACGATGTGACATTTACCAACAGAGTTTCAAGCCATTTAAGGATTTATTCGTAAGAAAAGTCCACCGAAACCGATTCAAAGACAGTGAACACGATTGCTCGAGGAGACCAATCTTGTTGTCGAGCCATCGTGTTCACTGCCCTTAAATCTGTGGAGCTCGTTTGGTGGGAGAGCGTTTAAAGGCGATTCTACCCTCCAGGCGCGCTGTGGAGTCTGAGCCACCGATGACATCCAATGGCCATCAAAACTGCTTTATCTTTCAACTACTCTTTTCTACTTCATTGGTGATGTAGGTGGGGGAGGGTGAAGAGAGGAGTAGGTATCATTGAGGTTTGAGGGGGCAGGGTGGAAAAATCGGGGTCTCCTTAAATCATTTGTTTTCACAGCTTTGCTTACCATCCCATGGCCGCGTTTTTCTGCCAATTTTTTGCGTCAGAACTTTTTTTGGTGCTTCGTGAACTTCATTTGTTGACATTGAATTTTGTCCCTAATCTCAGGAGAATGTCGATCGACTGAGCAATGTTGGACTTGAATTTAGTCTCCGTCTAACCAGGGAGGTCTTTCAGGGCGTGCCAAGCTTTCCCGAAACGCTTTATTGCATTGTATGGGGGCACATACAGGAACCACAAAACCACGTTCCATTTTTTCTAAACGGCCCCTCCAATACCAAAAAAGGGGCAATGAAAAATCACCTTGAGAACTGCCGTTTTTACTGCTTCATTGTGGTATATATTGCACACAGCGTTGACTACTGTCATATCAAAGGATTCCCGTTATACGCGCATTGAGAACAACGCGAACTTCGAGCAAAATGATGCGTTTCTTTGAGCTATGTGCTTAAGAATGTGTCATGGTTTCACAACAAAATTTCGGTGATAGAATTTGTGACACCGAAACGGCACCACTGTGGCACCAAATAAGGTCATAGCGGCACCAGATGACGCCCTA
>KZ346560.1:26384-37618 GCA_002352805.1 Teladorsagia circumcincta | reverse complement strand
ATTTTTTTTTTTTTTACACTTCCACCCAAAATTTTTTAATTCCCGGCCCGCCCTCCCAACGCCCGCCGTAGTGCATGACTGCAGCATCTTTTTTCACATTTTTCATCAATGGTTGTTAACCCTTCAAAAACACATCTCTGTGAGCTGCTTTGGAACCAAGGTTAAGCGTCCGTTGTCCCAGTTCTAAAAATTTGACGCCTCCCCCCTCTTATTGCTAGAGTTGTTTCGATGCGACCCCATCACCATTAGCCGTATGGTTAGGGGAGCCCCGGTCGATCTCACAAAAGGAGAAGCCGTTCATTTCAGTGTTTTCTATGATTCGTTTTGTCTTTCCCTTCAGCGGTGATCCTCTTCGCCCCTCCTATTCCATTCTGTTCTGAGCAAGAGACAAACCAACGCGATCGCGACCCGTCTCTTCGAGTTGTCCCTATGTAGCTCTCCAGGAAAATGAGATTTTCCAATTCGGGTAGACTTCTGATATCGCTTGTATTCGTCCAGCCTGCTAGATTTTGCAAAAAAGCGCCGCCATAGCACAATTGCGACTTGGTGGGAGTATGAAAATTTTTCATTGATTTTCCAGCAAGTTTCATCAATCGAAAGTGAACCTACTTCCTTGTTTTGAAAATTCATTCCCTTTTTTCATTCAAAGTGTTACGTCAGCTATTGAGGTTGTCTTTTTTCGCTGCCTGTCACTGCAGTTCCATTTTGTTTATTACTATTGGGCCGTGAATGAATAAAACATCACCTGATAATAACTCATCAATCACCGTGTAATAGGATGAGCCAAACTGGAGGATCTCTCGACGGGGAGGGAAGGAGTGCATGGCGGAACCGACAGCGGGTTCCCAGAGGAAGTTGAAATGGGATTAAGTCAGGGGTCTCAGGAATGTTAGAAGTTTCACAAAATTCCCCAAAGTTTCGCGAAATTTTGGAAAATTTCACGGAATTCCGAATCTTTTCACCGTTCAAGGCAGAGATCACCATGGATCCCGTATGAATGAGCTCGAAAGATGTACAGTCGTGAGCTCAGAGGCCTATACATGTGTGTGGTGAATCGGCTGTTGCGAAGCATTAAGGTCATCCAAGTAGGATGCTAAGGATTGGATAACGATGTCGCCAATCGCGTCTACCGGTAGTATGGCTCCTAGTAGTTGTTTATTTATTTACTTATTTGCTTATTTACTCTGCGTCCAAAGACGCGCCGGCATGCGATGATGACGACTATATTAGCGAGACTGCGACTATATTAATTCAAGTTAGAAAAAAGAAACACTAACCAACAAAAAAATTAAATAAACAAAACACGATAAAAATATAGTTGCCCCAAAGGCACAGCTCATAATGCGATCCTTAGAGTTATTCCGGTCGGGTTCGCAAGAAAGAAGTTATTACATGGTCGCGACTCTAAAGCGCACAACTAGGACGCTACTGCATTGAACTGACCGCTGCAACAACTGCCATTTCTACTCGTTGGCAGCACACGTGGTGTCTGCGCTATCTCATGCGACATGCGCTCTCACGTTATCTCTCTCCCCTCCGCGTTGTGTATCTCCGTGTCAATTTTACGGGAGGAAGTCCAGTTTTTAGTGTTTCCTGTGAATCCTTCTGTCATTTTCTTCACTGCGGATCCATTTACACCTCGACTCTTTTTCAAACGAACTGGCTACGGATTTTGATCGCGGTCTGCACCTTTAAGTTCCTTATCCGTTTCAATGAGCAGCAAAGTAAACAGTGAACAGGATGTGAATTTATGAGAAGTAGTTTTTTTTGTGTAATAAACCTGGTTACTGAATCTTGTAATGTGCTTTTTAGTATGGGGTCTATATAAAGAAGTAGTCTAGTTTTCGTTTCGCAATCCATTTCTCTTGAGTTTTGCACTAGTTTTCTTAATAATCTTCCTGAGAAGCCTATTTATAGAGATTATAACGGAAAGAAAAAACCTAATAGAATTCCGTGGTTACTTTTTGGACCCTTTTCGTACATTTCACGGCATTCTTTGTTCCGATGCATTTCACATGGGTCTCAAAGATCCGAAACAATCTTGATTAAGATAACAGTGTGATAATAGTTTGAGTGGACTTTCCTTGAAGAAACTCACGCAAGCGTTGCGCGTCCACATCCAATCTTCCTTGTATGATCCTTTTTTTCTAGGCTTATCCTGGGGTTTTCAAGAATGAGCGGTTCATCTGCAAATAAGAGTGTGCACGTGCAATACGGGGGAATTCAACGAGACCGCTGTAGTGCTACAACATTTGCTGTTTTTTAGGTGTTGATCTGCACTGCACTTGCAGAATTGCTCAATGCTCTTATTACAGTCTGGAAACTTGCCTACATAATGAAAAAAGAGACGGCGTTTGATGATAAAATTGTTGAAGTCATCTGTCTCATGCAAAACACGAATCCTGCCACACTTCGTAATGGATAGAACCTTCTGATCCATTACATTCTTCTAGGATGCGTCATGCTCCACTCTTCCATGTAGAAACACAGAAGCATTGGAATGCTCACACAGCCTGTATAATATTTTCTAATTTTGTAGAAGAGTGTTAAGTTGGTTTAAAATTTTATCATCATTCTAACGACCATGGAGGGATGGGGGCTCGATTGGTCTCGGAGGGTATCGATCTTATCAGAAAAATCGGAGCCGCACTGCGGCGCCTATCCTCACTGCGCCACTCGTTCTTACCTTTTTTGCACTTTATGCACTTAACAAGAAATAAAGGAAAGAGCTAGCTTTGATCACGTATGTTATCAAGCTAAATCTTCTTGCGTGAATCAATGCCTTTTTGGGATGAGCCACGCATTACACTTCCGTTCGGAAACGCAGTGACATATCTGCATGCGTGTGGCAATTGAAATCTGTTGTGAGTGCCATCCGATGTGAAGGCCAACATTTTTCTCCCTATACGAGTCTGTTATCAAGCGATTGTAGAGAGCTGGCGCCCGCAGGGAGGGGAGGGGGAGGGAAAGGGAATGAACCGGGACTGAACCGTTTGGCAAAATGCCAATACGGCGTTTCTGCGCGCTACACTACCTTTCTGTTATTGCAATGTCAAATATTTGTTGATATTAATATCTTTATTCAAATCTGGCAACATCCTGTAATTCTGCCAATTTTTAATGCTCAAAATCTTACTCTATTTGCCGTGTCAACTTGAAGTCAAATAAACAATTTACAAATATTGGGTACCATACGTTATAAATTTTACTCCACTCAACTCCCTCAAAGTTCGGCCCCAGTGAGCAAGCGCCACGTAGGTGTATGCGTCTTTCCGGTCTCTATTTTCTTTTGTAATCTGATTATATCTATTTCTTTCTTCACATTATTTATTTATTTATTTATTTATTTATTTATTTATTTATTAAATGTGCAGTCTGATCTTTTTTGAAAATTCTTTCATACTGCCAATGATAACACTTTACCCTTAAGTAATGTACTTTTCAAAAACCTTTTCTTCAGATAATAGAAGCTGGTCCGCCGAGCAGGATTTCGGCCGGTGTGCTGCATGGCCGGTGTCGCAAACGGCCGACGCCATCAAATTCGATTATTTTCAAGGACCATCTGAAGAATCTAGTCTATAATGTGAGTAAGTACTTCAAAAATATCAATGAATTGCGAGCTGAACGCTCTGTCACTGCCCTTGTTTTCTATTTAGATATCGTTTTATTAATAGAGCGGTCTAGTAACCAGTTGTTTCAGACAACCCTTCAAGACCATCAAAATATGATGAAGAAACGAGGGTTGACGTTGAACGCCCATCAAACTCTCGTGGTCCGGTTGCGGGTAAGTCTTTTCCCCTTCCTTCCGGTCTTTCTGTTGGCTCTCGCTCGAGGGAATTTAATCTTTACTTCTTCCAGTATATCGCCGAGTACGTTATTCGCAGCCTGAACGAGTTCGGTTGGGCGGTAGTTGACAATTTCTTGGGTGATGAACATTGCCGTTTTACTTACAAGTGAGTTCCACACTTCTCACTGGAATCATGGTATAGGAGGGCGTATTATCCCATGAGAATCAAAAACTTAAGCACCAAGGTGAGCCATGTGTTGGGGGGGGGGTATTTCGGCTAACGCGACCTCTCAAATGATTACGATCCCCTTCCCTTCCTGCACGACCCCCACTTTCTATTGGTTAATGCTGTCGATAGTACTACCAAACTTGATGCTACATGAACACCCCAACTCCGCCCACGAACGTCCAGAAAGCGTTCGCCAAGCGGCGATCACGGAAATGGTACATTATCATTGAAACAATGAAATACTTGAAATTTCCGGAATCTTTTCTTGATTTTGCCGGAATTCTTTAACATTTAAAAAAATTATCCCTTTCAACCTTCTCTATATAACCAGAGAAATAAAACATGTGAAATCATCTCCTTCTGCTCCCTCCCACCAAGCCACATACGAGCAAACTTTGCCACGGTTCACCCTTGTAAAGAACAAGCCTCATTTTTCCATTTCAAATCTAGGAGATTCTAAATCGTTATGGTTGAAGGGCTGAGGAAAACGTGTCAAGGGCTAAAGAAGTAACGTCGAAGGACGTTTATACAAATTACGACGGATAGCGTTTGGCCCATTCGCTTCTACGCGTTTGGACCGCCACACGCAATTGCCGTCGGACAAGGTGTTTTAATATGTTTTTTTCGTGAGGTTTTTGGCTTGAAGCTGTTTTTGCACGAAAAATTTTGGAATTCATTGAAACCCGTGAAATTAATCACCGTGATTTTGATGTAAAGTTTGTTTGTTTTTGAGAAGACTTCGCTTCTTCTCTTATCGTTGATTGCTTCCAAAAGCGTCAGGTTAAGGCCCTTTTTTGCTCTATTCTGTGTTTTGCGAAAGGCATGTACCGCACTGCGCGCCGCAGCGTGAGCCTCACAATCAGTACTTTCCTTATCTAAAGCCTACGTTGTCGACCTATGTAGAGATTTAGGGTACACGACAGGAGGCCTGTTGCGTGGCGAGAAGGCAGAGACATAGAAGGGTCGGCGAACGAGTCGTACCACGTACTGTGCGATGTGGCGCCTACTATAGGACATTTATTTATTTGTTCAATTCAATCACTTATTTAATTGCGCTTGAGAGGCGCGCTGTTACAGTATCAAATCGTCGAACAAAACATAGGGGAGCACCCACAAATAGTCTCAGTTTATTCAGAGTGCCCCTCAAAGGTGCTGGAGACATATTTATCTCGACGCCTAATCGCTACAGTACGCTCTGCGACTCCTCCGCAGACCCGTCTGTGTCTCTTCCTTCTTGCCGCGCGACGGGCTTCTTGTCAGGTACCCTCTACATTCCGGTGGTGACGTCATCGGAGGGTGGCAGTCGCCGCCGCGGCGCTAGGCATGCTCGCGCTCTCTCAGCGAAATAGCGTGAACACGTAGGTGCCAGCTTTTCATGCGTCTCAAGTGACCTGCCTACTCCTCCCCTAACAGCTTACATCCCTCCTAGCTCGCGGATTCCTCGCATTGCCCTGAACTTACCGAATACGTCGCGCAATGGCTGCGACCGTCCACCCCCTCCCAACTACATTAGCACCAACGTTACCAATTACTTTATAAGCCACTCGAGAGCAAGAGGTGGAGCGTTCGAGGTCACAGTGGTCGCGAGTCGAGCGTCATACGTCTATCCGGCCGGGAGCACTAACGAAGCCAGTACATTGACGCATAAAAGACCGAGTTCTAGTATCCTATAGGTGAGGGTGGCATTGCGTGGCAAACCTGCAGAGATGCAGAGGCGTTTCTGTGCTGTCGTCTCAGTGTATCGTGTCACTTTGCGGCGAAGTGGTTTTGTGACAAGGCACACCGTTCACCACACTCGCGATGTAGGGATTTGACTTAGGCTTGAATCCCACTCTAACCAACTATGCTCCTACGGGGTCGTCAGTTGCTATTGCCACGTTACTTTTCTCAACAATTGGGGCGTGGTCGAGGCGAGTGCGGCCGAGTCGGTAGTGCTCCGCCGTTGCGGGTGGATATAAAGGCTCTATCAGCACAGTCCGCGCGCCCATGTGACTGCGGCCGCAACGCAGCCGCTCCTCTCGCGGAAGCCTACCGACTCGGCCGCTGCCACGCCCTAATTGTTGAAGAAAGTAGCGGAGCTTGCTGTCATATTCACATGTTGGTGTATTTATTACATTGTCTCAACATAGACGTAGGCTTCGGGGCAAAAATTGTTCGAAGGTCTCACCATACCCTAAGCTATCAAGAGGGTGAGGACTACTCCCTAGTAGAAGCAATGTTTTAAAAACCGAATTGGTCCACTTTTTATCGATTTGGGACGGGGAAAAGGGGATTCAGAGAACAATTAGAGATGCAGGGTCTGGGCATAAATCGAATGAAGCGGTTTTATGTTCTATGAATCAGCTTTCTCACTTCAATCTTCACGAACACACGTAGCCAGGAGACGTGTGTGTTATGCATTTGAGCGGTTCCGCTCCACTGAATCGAGGAGTCACGTCCTCCGCTCAGAAAACGAGCAAAGAGGTGAAAAATCGTCCGGAAAATTTTGTTCACTGCACAATTATTACATATAGATTTACGAAGAACATTTGAAGATGTGAAACTCCAAACAGTTTGAATTGGCCACTTTCTATCGAATTTGACGAAATCATAAAGACACGAGTTTTCAGGGAGATCAAATGTCTCTACGAGCGTGGTCTGTTTAGCGCTGGACAACTAATGGACGGGAAACATAAAGACGAGTATCACGTTAAGGATATACGGTCTGATCAGGTACGTGGACATTGATTGATTCATAAAAACGAAGGAAAAAGCATTTGGCGTCATCAGTCCCTTTTTGGAGTGCGCCACGCACTACCGCTACCCAAAGTCGAAGAAACATTGGAATGCGATTTGGCTTATGCGATGACTTGCAAGGGCAAGGCGATGTGCGCTCAGTAGTTTTATCCTCCCAGGCAACTGATCCAATCAGCTGACCCGTTAGGGATGGAAGGCTGTTTACCTGGCAAAGCCCAACTCAGGATTTGATCTCCAAACAGCGCGCGTGGTAAGCAGAGCAACATGCCTTGCACTGCCGCCCGATTACTTGATAGGTTGTCGAAAATGAGTTAGCCGTCACGGGACGGGTTAAGCATCATTCTCGGCGGCTAAGAGAATCAAGGAATCAGCGGAAAGGGATAGATGTGCGCTATTGGGAGGAAAAGGATAATCGAGGAACCCTAAAAAAGAAAAGGCTTAGGGAGACATCAATCGGAAGAGCAGGAGAGTGAAAAGAGCGTCGGATTGCGGCGATTCCGTGATTGTTCTGAAACGCTTAGGTTAGGCATTCTTACAATTCTTCCATTCTCCTATTCTTCGATTCTCCCAACCCATACGTATTTACTACTTTTCGCGCTATCTGATTGCCAATTCGTATAAGTAAACAATGAATGTTATGCAATTTCTTTACTTGTCATATTTAAGAGCTATTGACGGTTCAAGTAGGAGTGGGCAGGGGTAGGACGGAGCAGTGCTGCACCTATGAGTCGTAGCTTTGAGCCCACTCGGGTTGGCTTAACTTACACCACACCATTTCAGAGTGCGTCAGTTTAAGCCAAGCTGGGCCACCGTCGGGGAGCCCGCGACGGTCATCCCAGTGTAGCGGAAAGGCTCTCATTGGGCAAACTGACGGTGTGTTGTTGGAAGCGAAAGAGTTCAAGGGTATGGTGAATGTTCAAAATCTAGAATCGCAAAATTTTAGGTGATGAAAACTGAAATTTTTCCTTTTTTGAGGTGAGCCATCAAGGCCGACTGGCCAATGGAAAAGGTCGCATTGACATATTTGTCTCAACGTGTGGTTTTCCTTATTCGTATGGGTATGGGTCCCGCTTTTTCCTACACCCTTCGCGCGCCTGGTTTTGTGAGATATCTTTCAGAGGTTCGGGCTGACTAACGCAAAATAGAACTTTCAAACTGCTACAATATCCGTCGCCGTGAAGCCTCTTGTTTCAGTTGTGAGCCTGGTTGTATCTACTTCGCTCATGAAAGGAAATATGTCTATTTTACAGATTTATTGGTTTGATGGCATCGATCCACGAGCCAATGACGCTGCCACAGTACGCCTTCTAGTCTCGATGATCGATAGTGTGATTCAACATTTCAAAGGACGTCTGCCACCGTATGACATTAGCGGAAGATCCAGAGTACGTTAATTTATACCAGAGACGAGCGGTGATATTTTCTCTGTTAGATATCGGGAAATGAGTCAGGAGATTTTTTTTCCTCTTACAATTAGGGAAGCGGTCAAAGCACTTTTGTTGGACGCTTGAGTTTTGAGTGGACATCAACTGAGTTTCATCATAGCTGTTAAAATGTGAAGGGTAAATGGGAGAAGCAACGTTGATAGATTCATTTCTGGAATGCGCCATGAATTTATCTCCGTCCAGATCGCAGTGGCATTTGAATGGGGATGGACGTATGAGAATTTACGTGCCCATCAGTTGCAGAAGTCAGTGCTTCTATCCTGTCAAACCTGATACCATTTAACCTAACTCAGGGAATGGAGGGCTCAGTTGGCCCGGATCAGATTCCATCTGGTCTAATATTTCGCTCCAATGTCGTGGCTCTGGTGAGCGGTGTCACTTGCCCCCACAAAACCTCCAACGCATTCTGAATTTGAGTTTTGAAACTTAGAGGAATCATGTAGATGTAAGGTGAATTTATGGAAGATAAGGTAGTCCTTTCAACAGGAAGAGAGGGAGTTCTACTAGAAGAAAGCTAAAAGGGAGAAAATTTCCCAAAATCTCGTAGCTATGGTAAAAGGTCGTATCTTGGGTTCCTAAACGTCCTCAAATCCAGTCCTCGCCCATCCTTAATACTAAGCACTACTGATCCTCTCCAGTACGGCCCTTCCCTCCTTTGCGGCTAAATATGGCCCCGTCGAGAGCCATTTGGCCGCGGGCTTACCCGAGCATAGGGGATCGAATCTAACCCGACTCACGCTATATGTCCCTCAAAAGCATCACTACCCTCCAAATACTGCGATTCCTGTCATGTAGCTGTAAAGTTTTCGATCCCTCGTCGAAGCTCGTCCTAGCAGAGATTTGTATGTACCGCGTTTTGGTTTTGGAGGTGACACATAACGTGACAAAATCCTTGAAAGAGCGTAGTTTTGGTGGAAAGTTGCCACGGCAGAGACGCAGACATTTGTCATATCTTTGCTTCTTATGCTTGAAAACCTTAGCGATTGCATAACTTTTAATTTTCACATTTCTAGGCTATGCTTGCAATTTATCCTGGAAATGGTACACGATATGTGAAGCACGTAGACAACCCGGTGAAGGATGGTCGATGTATTACTACAATTTATTATTGTAATGAAGATTGGGATATAATCAAGGTAAGACAGTAGTACTGTGAAAAAGGAATAAACACGAGTCTCGTAGTCGTAAACATACCGTAAGCCACTAGCGCTTAACTCTGACGATAAGTATCACATCGAAAACGGTTATCATCTACAGCATCTATTTGCAGCACGGAGGAACTCTTCGTCTCTATCCAGAAACCTCAATGATACCGATGGATATTGATCCAAAAGCCGATCGCCTTGTGTTTTTCTGGTCGGACAGACGTAATCCGCACGAAGTGATGCCGGTATTTAGACCGCGGTAAGCGAAAAATGCTTTTTTGTGCTTCCTTTCGATACTCCTAGTCCATGTCCCCGTTGTCTCGGGTATGCGCCATGTATTCAACTTTGGGTTCGGAATAATGGAGAGTGGTTGGATGCGCATTGACCATTACGATGCTTTGTAAACTGTGTTAAAACTGCGGATCTAACTAATTCTAAACTAAAAAGTCCTAAAAAAACTAATTCTAAACTAAACTAAAGTCCCTGTCTGATCGTGAGTCCCAATAGTGAAGTATTGCGCCCCACCTTGAGTACTAAATCCGTTTTTCCCTTTCATACTCAACGCGTGTCCTTTGAAGGGACTTCTTGGCTTGAAAGCCTCCGTGAAAAAGGCTTTTCTGAAGATGGGCTTAACGGAATTCGCCATTACCAAGAGTATCTCCTTCCCTCAGTAAGAAGCATTTTTTTGGTGATCAAAAAACGAGCCTCTTTTCAGATTCGCCGTTACAATTTGGTATATGGACCGCGAGGAACGGCGAAAAGCTATTGAAAAACAAGCACAAGAGGCAGAAGAATCGGAAGCCAAGCAGACCAACGAACGTTCGGTGAGCTTATCGTACTTCATGTACAATCGTTATTAGATGGTTGGTATGCCCTTCTTAAGGTTTGAAGGCCCCAATGAAGCTCTTAAAGATACACCACAAATAAGTGTTGCATAAGAAATGAAAGCAGGGGTGCTAAAAGGACCGCTAGTGAAGAAAAGAAAGGGGAAAGAGTCTGTCGAAATCCGCAAGTCAAGGGCCGGGAGAACGGGATTTCTGCGACACCGTGAACAGCTCTATTCTACCCCTGCCCCACACCTCAAACAGGTCCGCCTAAATCCATCGTGGGGTGTGCCTTTAAATTTTTGCTCATATCCAGTAACAGAATTATGGGATTTCCTAGGTTTCTATTTTCGGACTTTTGGCTCTAGTTGAAAGCCAGGAATGCGAATTAATTCACTGTCATCTCTCTTTCACGTTCCCCATTGGAATCATTGTGTTCTTATAGGCAGCTACTCCACCTCCGATACAACGTCTTGGAAAAGACCACATGCAAATGTTCCCAAGTGCTTCGTCAGAGCCGTCGCTGGCTAACATGGAACAGTCGGATCGCGGTGAGTTCTACGGAATGTCTCGTTTGATCGATATCACATCGCTTTTATGTAATACATAATCAATAGAAAATGTTCTGGAAGACACAAGTGAAAAACTACAAGGTGTCCCATAAATATTGCACCACGTTTCTTGACTTGTAACTTCTTTCAAACTGGATGTATCTTCGGGTGGTTATGAATACTTTTCAACGAGATAATTGTCTAATGAAAGGAATGACACTCACCCGAAATGTCTCGCTGCCGCTGTGGGTAGAGCTTCCAGTTTCTTTGAATATAACTCTACTGCGGCCCGCATGGTATCCCAAAGTGCTCTTTTCCGTCAGATCATTCCCGAGAAAAGGTTTTATCTCCTCCTTGTGGGTGGATTGCTTAGTGCAGGACCTGTCCTCTAGTGTAGCCCACACAATATGGTTCAGCATGTTAAAATGGAAAGATATTAAAGCCTTTCGTTTGGGTGTGTGAAATCGGGAAGAGTATAAAGAAACCAGTCCTGAACAATTCTCGCCTTCTATGAAGG
>KZ346560.1:0-11823 GCA_002352805.1 Teladorsagia circumcincta | reverse complement strand
GGCAAAGACTGGGAAATGATGCGCTGGCCCTGATCAAGACCATAGGAAGTGTCACTAACCAAAAAACTCACCTTAGGAAGCCGCAAAGAAGTCAGGAAGGTGCCGTGGACGGGGGCCTTTGCAGAGATCTTAGAAAACGCCCATTTCCCAGTCTTTGCCGCGTCTTTTTCATTGGTTTTGCTTGCTTATTTTATTTGATTGTTGTGTTTCTGTTTTTATATGATGCATATGTCTCTAATTGTATTAGGGCAAATGCTGTTGAAATCCGGCGAAGCAAGTAGTTCAGACAACACGTCCACCAGGGAAACCTGTTTAAAGGCTGAGGCGGCGGACTTCTTTGTTTTTTCCTTTATTACCAGTCAACACTGTACCCACAACTTCGTTACCGACCGCTTAATGCCTCGAATTCATTCTGAGACTGTTGCTTTAACCTGCCGTTTTGGAAAGATTCTTTTCCTCTTCTTTCCTGCCGGCCCATTTCGCATCAATACATTCGCATTCGAGTGCAAGGGGCATGCTTCTAATTCACGAAGTTGCCTAAAATTTTCAGCTATTAGAAATGACCCTCCATTAAGACACCTTTTGTGAGACACCTTTTTTTCTCTTTTGTGAGACACCTTTTTTTGTCATGCTCAAGGAGGCTGTGGCATCAGTAGCGCAGTAAAAATCCTCAAATTCCGCCATCTTCGCCTTCTCTGATAACACCGCCTTCGTACAGACGTGAAAAGCTCATCTGAGTGCCTGCTCGTCCTCCCGTTGTACTCTCTCTACACGGTCTTGTCCCTCCCACGCGCATATTTCCTTGACGTGTTGATCTCCTGTAGCGCTATAAGCTAGTTTCATAAGAAAATTTTTTTCGTTCGATTTTTCCTCCCTGGCGTGCCAATTTTCACCAACAGCCACTTATCTGAACCCCAATCCGCGAATCCTTTCATTGTGGACTGTACCTTTAAGTACTTCTTGTAATTCTTGTTGTTCTGAGAACTACAGCTCCAGGAATTTTTCGACGATTTCATTTTCAGATGCATTCCTCAGTAGCTCTCTTCATAGTGGTGGCAATCGTATTTGTTCAGGTAACCATTTATGGCTAGCTTTTCCGTTTTTTTTTTTGAATTTGGATGTTTAGGAATTACCCTTAGAGCCCTATGACTGATTTTTCTGCAGTGGTGCTTACCCACTGAGTAAAGATGAATGGACGGAACACCAAGGGGGAGCAGGGACCAAGTCTCTGGCCAGGAATGGATATTCTGGATTAGCTGTAGATGAACCCCCGTTCCTGAACATGGAGATGTTCCCTCGGCGTGGCTAAAGACAAGAGATTGGAGACCATTTTTCTGCGCGCACCCTGCCGCATACATTAGACGGATAAGAAAGGCCGGACCGACTGTTACCGTAATCCGAGGCAGCGCGCCACGTGCATCGATTTGAATGCGCGGCCGCGGATTACGGTAACAGTCTCTCCGCGGCCTCTGTTATCCTTCTTGTGTGGCATATAGCCCCAAATGTGCAAAGAAAGTGTTCGAGTCCTTCTGAGAGAATGTATTTTGCCCACAACTCGGACCTGCTAACAAACGTGAAACACTACTATTTAGTATAGGGTATTCAGGCGAAAAACCTAATATGTAAATGCAAATGTGTCAGTTGGAACAAGGTAGAGGAGGTAGTTTATAATCTATAATATTTGGGAAAGAATAGCGTCGAGTGCGGACCACACACCAAAATTGATGGCGGCCAAGGAAAACGTGGTTTATTTTCTTGCCGTCGTCTTTTGTGGTGGGTGGTTTGTACTCGAAGCTCTCCTCGGTTTCCGGAACGGAAAGTACGTGAAATAGGGCAGGTGCTCAAGTTAAACCAGTTCCTCGCTTTGAACTTCTCAGCCAATTTGTCTATTCATCTTATCGGGTATTTGCCTGCGTAATCATTCTAATCGATCACGCCTTGGGCCGACGTCAGACTTTGCGAATCGCCCGTTTCACTACTAGTGATTCGCTCGATTCGCTAACGTCCGGGGTCGCCTTGCGATTGCAGCCAATTGAGTGATTTACTGGTCGCGACGCAACCGCAGACGCTAGCGAATCGCGCGATTCGCAAAGTCTGACATCGGTCTTATGAAAAAATCCATTATTCGCTCATTTGCCTATGTCTGAGCAGTGAAATATGAGATAAACATCGCAAACTGCTCCAAAAAAACAGCAGTTTGAAACCTCACAAATCGAAAACTTCCTCAAGCAGAACTTCCCCATCCCCTCTCCTGATTTGGATTTTTCTAGTGTTTTTATCGAAATTATATATAAAGCTTCAGCTTCATGGGAATAACACCGTGTCTTTAGTGTCAGGATGACTGGATTTCAAGATACAGGAATGTTCGGGCGCACATGCTCCATCCGACTTACGTGGCTGACAATGCCGTGAGTTTCACTGTTTGAAATTTTTACAATAAACATTCATCACAGCACTTTTTCCAAAGATAACATTGGCTAGAAAGTTTACCTGCGGGTAGTTGAGGGCCATACGAGAAAAGTCAGTAGGTCAGTCCGACTATTGCTCTACGTGGTGCGCACCGCTGGTCGCGTCCTCAAGGTCGAAACCCACTCTCCTTTGAATATCTGCGAAACACCTCTCTGATAGAAGTTAAGGAAGGATCCCAACGACAAGCTCCTGAGTCGAAGAAAGAAAATATACCCACTCAAAAGGCAGGCGAATCTCCTAAGGATGCGGGACAATGCGTGTTTCGCAGCGAGGGTATACCGCCAGTGGCCTAGTAGTGTCATACTGCGCCGCTCGCGCCGCGACACGCCCACGCTCCGGCTGCCTGACCCTAGCAGTTCAGCAGAAAGAGCGTTATCGTTGAAGAGGGCAGCACCGATGAGAGTCGTGACACTGCGACAACCAGTGGGCGAGGAAGGGGTCCTATTTCTGGGTTATGGGCTGTTCCTATGGTTTTTTCATTCACGCACTTCCACATAAGTAAAGTAGGGAGAAGCGATGCTCGAAATGTTCTATTGGAGAGGCTTCAGAAATTCACACAAGTTTCCCTGAATATCATGGAAATCTATACCCGAAGAATTTCAGACCCGTTTGTGGTGCCGTAGTCGGAAATAGGTGGGACCAGGGATTCCTCGTATTTGCCTAGACAGGGAGGGGGTCTTATTTCGGAGACTTGGGTGTCGTAGATGAGAACACACTTCGTCTTTGTGCTACTCCCCTGTACCGCATAGTGTGATAATTCAGTGCGGATTTTTGCAGACACTTTACCTAGGATTTTGTCCAACTTTAAGACTTGTTTTCGATCAAGGAGTCAGCTCTGAAACTATTTGAAAAGAGATCGTACTTGGACTGCCCCACCTTGGCTACGGTATGAGTGCGCGACGTGACCAAAGTTCTTTCATAAAGGGTTACTATGAAGTAGACAGAGAACCTTCACGAAGTCGGACTGCCTTTGTTTGACTCTTGGGTCATTGTCAAGGCAGTTGTTATTATTCACGAGGTGTGTTTGTTCTCAAGGCTAATGAAAGCGTTGAAGCGGAACAAACATTGCGTTGAACTTCGTGTGGTCACATTCCCGTGGTGGCTTTAGCTTCTAGTCTGCCTCCAGGGGAATTTCTATACGACTGAGTTCATGAACCAGGAGCAGCTACATCATTTAATCCCGTCGATAAGAACAAAAAATGGGAACTGGGAACAATCCCTAATTTTACCGATGATTCTGGTCGAAAGTCTTTAAAAAAAGTTTCCACTCCTGCCATCACAAAAATTACAAATCATTGGACCCTTTGGGTGTGCACTGCTAGGTCACGGTGCGGTGACACGCGTGCGGCACGCAAGGCACCGCGCGACAGCCGATTGAACGACAGCTTTTCCAAACTTGTCCGCGGCGCACCGCACACGTTTAGAGTGCGAGGCAACTTGAATATGGTCCTCAATGTAGGTTGAGACTACTTCCAAAACTGGAATGTTGCTTGTGCTGAACCCTTGTTGGCCTCTCATATTTCACAAACTTAAGAATGTGGGAGGGGAAACCCTTATGCGCGCGGCCGCGGTGAACACGGCCGAGTTGTGGTGCCCGCGAACTGTGCGGATGAACTCGAAAACGTTCCATGAGCACAGTTTGCGTGCACATTGGGTGTGATTTCAATTTTACCCGCATAGATCGCAAGCAATATGTATTCATCCGCGTTCGCCGCGCCTCGCCAAAAAAAGCGTGAAGAAAGCTGGGGAACCGCACGGAATAGAGGGATCGGTGAGGTGAAAAGTGGCCAAGACAGATCAGATCCACTTACACTCTATTTCCCTGATTCTTCAATTCGTCCACTCACCTGATGGATGCATATTAAATGAGGATGGTATGATAAATTACATGTAGAACAAGAGGAAGTATGCCTACTACGAAGACGGCGGCTCCGCAAGGAACGGCATGTGTCGTGGAAAAGGGCGTTCATTGCTATGTAGCTAACCATAACCCTGGTAAGCGTCACCTGCTGTGGCGCGGCCCACCTCTGGTGGCGCCATACTTTGCTCTTCACATCAGAGGAACTCTAGTTTAAGCGGCCCTTTTAGGTAGCGCGTTATCTATGAAGATATTTATTGGGTTGTCCCATAAGTCCTGTCCGAGTTTTGTTTAAATCGAATTTCTTCAATCCAAGTTAGTATCATTGCGAAATATGTTGGTGTGTTAGAGAGTGCATCTAGGCCGTTAACCAGGAGACGTTGGAAGGTCAACCCCGCATCGGCTTACTAACTAGGAGTTGAAATAGACCAATGACAATATTGAATAATTATGCTATACGCTACTCAAATGGACGCCGTTGCAAGGAAAGCAGTATTCAAGATCAGCGCTGTGCTTGACTTAGTCTCTGCTACTGATAAGAGACTGAGCTAGTGGTTCGGTCGCAATGGCAAAGGTGATACGAATTGTGAAAATCAACTTAACCCTGAGCCTTCACTCATTTTCGATGAGGACCCATTGCGCCATGGATTGGAAATACATCCGATCACTACTTCCAGAAGTTTGTTGCAGACACTTGGGCACTGTCAATGCACCATCGCTCGCCATCTGAATGGAAACGGCTGCAGCAGAATGGAGCTCGGATTGAAACGGCATGCACCACCGACCACGACCGAGAAGCACTTCTGACCACCTGCGGAAGTCTTCTCTTGCTGCCGCATAGACGGGAGTTTCCCTAGTCGAGCACCAGTGGGGCGAGTCATGGGTCCAGTGCGACAGCAACACGCAGCATGCCTGGTGGCCACTGCGCAGCCAGGCCTCTCCAGCTTGACCAAATCCCAGACTCCATGATTGGAAAATTTTGTTTTTTATTTCCTAGATGGAGTGGTTATCTCGTCTCCATAACCGCTCTGTATGTACCGACAAGCATTGCGAACGCCACCGTGGAACAGCTCCCGGGATCGGTCGCAGCAGTGCAAGAAAAGCGTTTTATACGTTGTAAAATCTCATTTCTCTAAGAGAACGCCCGACCTCACATTGCGAAGATGACTCGCCAGTTGGTTAGGGAAATAGGGGGGAATAAAAGGGAAAATAGGGCAATAGGGCCGGACCGCGATAACAGATCCACCACATAGCCGTGACATTCCTCTATCGGGATACAAACAGTGCTTTGAAGTAGCAGCTGCAAGAGAAAAATGTCAGTGAATACAACCACCTCAAAAACGACCTTGCTCAATTTACCAACTGCTAACGTCACTCATTCCGCAAAGCGAGCACTCATAGCTTCCCTGGGAAACGGTGCATATCAGTGATTATGATAATAGTTACATTAAAGGAAGTGTTCACGATAATTCGCATAGAGACGATAAGAAATGCTGTGTACTGGAGTAGATAGGGGTCCTGCCAAATGTTACAACACGTTGAGTTCCACTGGCAGTAGCACCTTATCAACGGAGTGATATGCCGCGGAAAACCACTTCCGGTAGGCAAAAATCAGGACTCATCGATGTGGAAAGGGCGGCGAGGGGTGCGTGCTAGATATGATACGCTATCCGATTTTCATTCTAGAGTGCACCTCATTCTTAGCAGCCGTGTCTCCTTATCGTATCTTCCAAGGGGTTACGCTCGTCCGAATTTATCCACCTCACACCTTATCGACTGATAACGCGTGGATAGCAATTATGTAGCAGCGAGCGTGGATGCTTCCTTTAATGATCAATGGGTTTTTTAAAAAGATAAAATTTGAATAGAAGGAAGTGACGAAATTCGGACAGGAATTATGGGACAACCCTATAGTAGCATGATATGACGGGGTTAACACGCGCAAATGAATTCTTTTCGCCACAGGCTCATTCAAAGCGAGAATCAAAGGAATTAGAAGGGTCATCGAAAGGGTCATTTCGCAGAATTTGAGCCGCGTTCCTTTTTCTGCAAAGTTCCCTCTTCTTCTATTCGTTGACTATGAACACAGTTTTGATCAGATTTATCAGTAACAACGTTCCAATTGGCGGCCGGCCCTAATAATGCTAATATTGTCAAACAGGGGTTCTTCAAAACCTCGAACCTTTTCCGCACTCGATCTTATTTGTAGGCGTAATGTGAGGTTTGATGCCTCCACCACCACTCACAGTGACTTCCTCTACAAAAGACAGTCAGTAACAAAGAGGGTGAATAACGGTCGAGAATCTTTGACCGAAGCTTTGTATTGCTGCCAGAATGAGTGCACGCGCTGAGAGTACAGACGGCTCGTCGTCATCCGGTTGGCGAGTGTGGATGTCCGCGCGGGAGAGCGTGATTGAACAGGCGAAAATCCTCGAGCAATCGTTGACGAATTCTCGACCGATTTTTACCCTTGTCACCAACCCTGCGGGTTAGCCCGTCCTATGAGAACTCTTTCCGTGGTAGCTTTTGACCAGCCGTCATACATGGCTGCGATGAGCGTCGGACGGGAGGCCCCGCCGGTGGTTGGTGGATCCGCTCAACAAATATCATTTATCAGCAGCTAATGATGGTTTGATTTACAGCCTCCTTCTAAAGCCTTCCTCCCACCACGGTATCAAAATTTATTTGGTGAAGGCTCAGTAAAGGTAAAAATCTTGTATTTTTTGATATCACTAACCCGTTTCAGCTACAAGTTTTGTAATCGCCTTTATTGTACTAAGAATAAGTTCTACCACCTATTAGTTATCAGGTTGTCCCATGAGTGGTGCCCTTTTTTCTTCCCAACGCAAAAGATTGTGGTGAAATCCCTTCACGTCTTATCGTATATCTTTTCGGAAGGCACAGAAGGCATTCGTCTCCCCTACAGGATGATATGTTTTTCGGTAATCTTTCTGCAAACCTGTTGAGTTTTAGACCTACAGACTGGAATGTGTAGTCAGAGAAAAGTCGCCAAACCGACAACTAGCTCTAACTCCATTCCCCCTCAGAGCAACACCCTCAGCAGAAGTCGTGTCAAAGAATCCATCTAATGGTTGGGATATGGTAGCCCACGAGAATCACAGTTGTGCCGTTGTCGCAGCTCGGAAGTGCGCGACAATGGCGCTGTGTTCCTACGAGTCAGCATTTGGCCACTAATTTCAGCATTTGGACGAGATACCTCGCGCGCACCTTAGGATACGCAGCGTGTACTACGGCGTTATTGAAATACGCGCGGTTTAGTGGAGCCATGGAGCAAGCAAGTCCGTATAACTCGTCCGGCCCGCCCGTTCCTTGTTCGAAAGGGGATACTCGCTAATGGCTTCATCGGTGGTTGCTTCTTCTTCCATTTTTAGATAATGGGCACCCACAATTCCATTATCGACCGCTGTGATCCTACGAATTTAATCCGGGATTGTTGCTTTGAGAGGAGTCAAGCAATGATGTACCCCTTACTCACGGCCTCTTCTGAGCATTCCGCTTATAGGTTGTCGAGGAAGCCTCGCCCTGTTTCTTATCAGAGTTCAGGTTTTCTGGTCGATCACTAAGCTACAGGGGTGAAATTTCCCCTCTGCATATCGATCATGACCTTCTTATGTGCATTATTCGCACATCTGTCTTGTCCTGATTTCATCGAATTACGTGAATTTTACTTTTTCCCCGCGCACTTACGACCCCGCTCTTCCACTGCTTAAACGCGCCCCTACCTGCAGAGCATCCGCAGCTTGAACCTGGTCCTTACGCAAATTGTAGGCATGCCGCAAGGGAGAGAACTATGAATTCTGTCTAAGGACAAGAAGCGCATAGCTTTTGTCAACACTTTGCCGGTGTTTGAGCAGTTTTGCAGTTCTCAAAAGTTTCAGCAGGTTTGTTTTGTTTAGCGATTACAGATCTGGGCGCTATCGCAAGAAACAGGGGATTGTGGTGCCAGTACATTCAGAACCGTGTAAGATATTTCGAAATCGGAACTAAGTCTCGGGCGACGGACGAGAGACTCCGGGGTGCGTAAGCAATTTTGATATTCCCTGAAATTCCTGCCCCAAAAGCTTGGTCCTAGGAGATGCCCACGCATCTTGTGATAGCGCCCAAATATGATTGTAGAAAAGGGGTTGTGGGGAACAAGCTGGAAAACTATAATATATTGCAACCCTTGAAAAAACTTTTTTTTTATCATGAATGTAATCGCATGAGATTTCAGGTGACAGGAGAGGCCTTCGCGCCACAAACAATTGGCGACATCACCGGCAAAGTGAACCATCTTCGCCGGCATTTGTTCAGTTGGCACTCTCCTCGTGATGCAGACATTTTCCGACGACGTTAAGAGCATTGTAATAAATCTGTTAAAAAATCAAAATGAACACTTGAAGCAATGTTCAATAACATCAACGCTTGTTATTATTCTACATTATTGAATTACTCAGTTAGAGCAACAGTCTCAGCAAGGTTCTAAAAATTTGATGCTAATGGTGTGGGTCGATGGGCTAGCCCGAGTCAAGCACATGTGAATAGAAGCTGACCAAAAAACTCACCTTCAGATGCCGCTAGAACGGAGAGAATCCTTGGTGACGGAGGAGGTGCGTACAGGCCTGTACGCGCCTCCTCTTTGCCGCCGTGGAGAGTGCGAGATTGGATGCGCAGGTATTTAGCGGTCGTTTCGGGACGCCGGCCTAATTTAGGTCGATCCTTCAAAGCAACTTACGTGGTGCCTTGCGGCTACTTGGCCCTGCGGAA
The DNA here is from genome assembly GCA_002352805.1 of Teladorsagia circumcincta. Lineage (NCBI taxonomy): Eukaryota > Metazoa > Nematoda > Chromadorea > Rhabditida > Trichostrongylidae > Teladorsagia > Teladorsagia circumcincta. The sequence continues at coordinate 2,729 of KZ346560.1, read as the reverse complement.
GCAGTGTGGTTTCGCTCGGATTGCTCGCAGTCACCTGACGACGCATTGCGCCCCAGTGGCAATTGCTGGTAAGTAGCAAGGCACTGCACTGTACTTGTCAGCAATCGCAATTGGGGCGCGGGCAGTTCAGACAGCTCGTCCACCCCATCCATCCCCTCAATTCTAAGCCGAGGAGGGGGAGCCGCCGTTTCGAAGCCTCGTCGGCCTTTTTCTCCCCTTTTTTCTTCATCTGCAGTCAACCTCCTAGCTATAAATTCGTTACCGATTGCACATCTCCTCGAATTCTTCCTGACATGAGACTGGTGCTTCAACCCTTCGACGACCGCGCGCTCTAAACTTGTCGGGCGCCTGTGACCGTGCGTATTTTTCGTGAGGTGCGACCGTGGCCCCATTACAAGTGTTTCTTCTTTCTTTTTGCATTGAACATAAACAGATATTGGACCATTCTGTGTGTTAATTTACGAAAAGGGTCCCTATCCAATTATGGCCTCGAGACTTGGAAAATTATCGAAATAGGCAGCTGTCCAGAAAATTCCTGCCGTAGCCCGTCGGCGGGCCATACGGTATCACGCAACCGACTTGGTGTGGCCCGCCGGCGGGCCACACAGTCGTCATAGGGTTGAAGGAATCCGATCGTTCCTGGTAACGTCTTGTGCCTTGCCCCAACATGAATGTGTCAGTTGTGATCGCTAGGAAAACACACAAAGTTCCACGCAAGAAGATCCGGTTTCCGAATAGAAACAAACTCTAGAAAACCCAGTCCATGGAACTTTGAAGGGAATTCGAGCGGAGCCAAAGGAGGAGCATGGATAGAGGTGCGCCTTAGGGCGCTACCTATCAGGAGACGCAATGAAAGAATCGTGTGGAAGCGTTCGATTTTGAAGAATGGAGGCAAAACAATCGTTAGAAGTTTACGATGCTAGTGTAATAACTCTAAAGGCCAAGAAGAGTCTATTGACCGCATTAAGAGAAGCGAATTTCCACCACTAGGATTCAATACATATGTTCGGAATTTGAACGCATACCACTCTCCCGGGTATTTCGAATTATTTACCTGAACAAATGCAATTTTTTTGTTCTTTTTGTTCTTAGATGATGGGTCTCAAGTCACTGATTTATGGGTGAAAAAGAATCATGACTTTCCGGGAAGGATTCCTTTGAAAACTACTAAAAATTTCCTGGAGGATGTGGACGGTAACACTATCTATTGGGGTGATCCTCTACATGATCTACTATTGTTCGCTCCAGTAATTGCAGTAGCAAGTAATCGAGATTCTAGTTCTTTCATTTCTCAACAGTTCCTTCTGTTCCAGTGAAGAAATTAAAGTGGTCCGCGTCGGCAAAAATGGTAGGCTTTAGTGACAGGAAACGGGTGGCAAGGGCGCTAGGGACTTATGTCTCGAATCCAAGCGCAATTAACACATCCATGTATGCCTTCCGCAGTGTTTCCTCGTCCCATAACGGTTCTCTCCCTGCGCACCTGACTGCCTCCCAAACTGTCTGTTTCAAGACTTCTTCAAGGACTAAATAGGTCTTTGTTACCGTACCTTCCTTGTGCTTGTTTCACTTTTCTCTCCCTCGCTGATAAGCATTGCAGAATAAGCATTGAACTGTAACTCTTTTTTCATGTTCGAGCGCATTAAGTTCACCTACTAAGTCAAGGAAAATACCTTCAAAAAGACTATGTCCACTCTCAAATTCCAATATTTAAAGGCACAGGTCGAGCTGGAATCGTAAAAGTTTTTGGAAATAAAGACCTCCATCAATGCGGGGTCGAGCGGAGAGCACAGCGCTGCTGGCGCGAAAGAGCACGTTATACGAGGAAGCACAGACACTACCAGTGTAACGAGTGTTAACAAGGATAACGGTCAAGGGCAGGGTGAATGATGGTCGAGGAAATCCTCGACAAGGGGGTCGTGCTTGTCAGGATGGGTCATGGGGGGTCGTACCTGTGAGGGTCGGCGGCGAGTGCATCATTGGCATCGTGGTGTAAATAGGAGGAAGAGCATGTACCGCAGCAGAAAACGAGAATGTGCGAGACAACTTTATATGAAATATTTTCTCTGCTTGCTCTTAATACCTCGCTGACAGTGATACTGTTGTAAGGGATGCTGTCTCAAAAACGACAATGGAGGAAAGCCCTAAGCAAATGAAGCGGCCAATAGGTTATAGGGCGTACGAAATGTGTGTACTACAATACAGATTCTGTCAACAGTTCATCATCATATAACACCTTTCGATCGAGTGTACCGCTTTGATTGATGGTCGGATGCATGGCGTATGAGACGATAGCGTGCGATGTCGATTCTCCCTTTTCTATCGTCTACGCTGGAAGGTTGTATGCTAGATACAATTCGAGTGTTGCCCATGAAATATTCTGCAACGGTGAGGGAGGAAGCGGCTTTTTGAGCGGTCAATGACCGTCCTCGATAGGACCTCGACGCAAATTTCTCCCTAATTAAAACACTTGGAAAGAAGCTAAATAGACTTTCAGAAAGCGCGAACCTTCCGCTTTCCAAAAGTATCCTTATTTTTTTTGAGCGCTTAAGAATTTAGAGAAATATTGCCTTTTCAGTGGCAAAAACTCGCATAAAAATTTTACCGTCCTCGAGCTGACTCGACGAAATTTGAAAGTGCCGAGTGCTATTCAAAAGGCTCGAAAATTGGGAAATGGAACTTTTACAAAGAGGGTGTACTTTGCGCTGGTTTTGAGAGGGCACAAGCAAATC
>KZ346559.1:37594-56810 GCA_002352805.1 Teladorsagia circumcincta | reverse complement strand
GAACCAAATTGATTCAGTGGAGAAGAAGTTACGGCCATGATAGCATTTGGCCGAATACTTTTGAGCGCCACTGTACGTCGCCTTTCCTTCGATAAACTTAACGAACTTTGTCCAGTGCCGGGATCATCACGATTTCTCCGGGCATAATGGACGGGTGACCCTCCCCTCGTCCCACACAACTTTGAAAACGATGTTTGGGACAAAGGTGATGGCGAGATGAGGCACACTTGTTTGTGAGCTCAAATTCGTCCATGACTCGATGGTTTTTCGAAAACACTCTTATCTGCTCTTCCACTGCCATAAACAGAAGGTCAAGCGAGGACCAAAACAGAATGGTTAAATTCCTGCACTGTATGACTTCCTCTTTTCTCTATTCATGGCCTGGTTCTATGGAAATTCTCACTTGTGTCATATGAAGAAATCGAGGGGGTCCACATCGAATGCAAGAACCTAAAGAGTGACCTAAAAAAGGTTAAACTAAAATCCACTACCTCTACTTCAATGGCTACGCCTTTAGAACACATAACGGCTGACAAGGAAAGACCCTGAAGTCGCCATGGCCATTCAAGAAGCTATTGGTCCCCTATTGTGTTTACTGTTCCAATACTTCAAGGATACAGCTAAACTGCTTCTGTTAGCCCATTTAACTGAATCTCTGAAGAATGCAAAACTCTACTCACGATAAGAGACCGATCCTTCGACATTTTGGCTATGACTCCCGACCACTACCGTTACGCTATTTTGCTTCATAACTCCGTTCAGAGAGTCGGTTAGCAGATTTGGAGGGTTGATTTGAGATCAGCGCTCGAAGGTGCATCTAGGCGTATGCATCGCTTCTTGTATGGCCGTGGCGACTTCAGGGCCTTCCCTTGTGAGCAAGCGCGCAGCCTAGATTTTCTCCCTGAATTTGTTCTCGGGGCAGAGGCACCTCACAGGTGGTAATTGGTGTAGCAGCAGGTGGGTTCACTACCACTTACAGTCAGTTCCGGGGGCCACACTAGTCCTGTTTGGATCGAATCCTGCCCGCAATTGACTTTTCTTCCCACATTTTCGGGGTCAGCTGAACGGCAGCACATCGACTTGTCCTGCGCACTGCAGAACCGAGCTTTCACAGAAGTACTGTTGGAAGTCAGTTCCTGCATTGCTCAAAACAGCACCCCATTATTTTTTTTCGACTACCTCTTGCAAGTGTGGAAGACAAAGGAGCTGACTCCTGCATAGGTCGGCTAACAGAGGTAGAATGACAGCTGTTAAATGAACTGCGGCCTCGAACAGCTGTCGCATGCATGGCAGATCCCAACTAAGGATCAACTGAGGGAGGAATTGTGCCTTTCTCGTTGATTTTAGCGAATCTTTTTTGACAGTTTAGGATGAGCATGTTATGTTCAAGCGAACAAAGGTTATTGTCTACTATCACTTCTTTTTTGAGCTATTTTAGCCCATCCTGGAAAAATGCCGCCCTGGAGGAGATGCATTCAACAACTTCTGCAAACTCCTTGACGTCTGCTTTGGATGGGCAATCAAGTGCGTGACCAGCTAAGATGACTCGACGACTTACTATAAACAGGAGATGATGCTTCTTCTCTTTAAGTACTAGAGATTGAACTTTCTAGAATCCTTAATGTTCTTCTCTTCCACGATGTCGCATATCCATATGGGCAAAAAACTTGGCTCAGATTTCTTTTATTTCCGAGGAAATCGGGTGGATTTATCAGGTCTCGTAGCCCATTCGATAGAGCAGGGAAATGGTGCCGGAGCTATCACATCGTCAATCCTGCCGAAATTGAGAAAGAAAGGGAAATTTCCTAACTCAACATTTCTTCCTCATTGAAAGAGCACAGATCAGTGCAGAGAGTCACTTAGGACGCCCAAAAGGAATCATTTTATTCGTAGTGAAGCCTACCATCTGATCAACTGAATCTCTTGAAACCTCCTTCGACCTTTCCATTTTGAAGTTGGGGTTTACGATGAAAGGCAGCTTATTAATAGAAATTAGTATAAGTGGTTAGGGGTGCAGGGAAAGAAAAACCACAGGAATCAGCTCAGAACCCGAAAACTGGGAGTTCTTCTCTGCCCGATGATTTACGCGTCAGCGCCGCTCTCTCCAACGCTAACGCTCTCTTTGTTAAATGGCTAGAATCAGACGGCGAGAGAATGGGCATGGCGCGACGCGAGCGGTGCGGAATGGCCCTGCTAGCTCGTTGCAGCCATACTCTTAGCTGCAAAATGCGTGTCGTTTCGCACCCTTAGGGAACCGCCCTGCCTTTCGACTTGGTAAATTTTCCTTCTTCGACCTTTGAATTGGAGTCTTGGCTATTTTCTCTAGCGGGCCATCTGCGTGTAGCAACACAGTTTATTCACTATGGAGATTTGCTTTTGAGTGAAATTTCTTGTGCTGATCTAGCTCTTTGCTGTCGTGCCCATTTATGAAGATTCCCTGTTAGCCCTTTCCTAGAATGCCTGCAGGAAGGGTACCCGACAGGAGGCCCGTCGCGTGGTGAGTAGGGAGTGGCCCAGACTGGCCAGCGCACGAGCCGCAGCGCGTACTATGCGATGTGGATGCACTATTCCATTTAACTTGACGCTAAATCGGTACAGTGCGCGCTTATTCTAGCTCTATCTCGGAGTCGGTTTGTTTTTCTGAAAACCTATCTAGACCACTCTAGAAAATTCTCAGTAGAGTATCTCCTTCCAAGAAAGCCCTATGATCGGGCTACCTACGAGACGGGAACGGGATACAATCAATTATTTTTCAGCCGACTGAACCACAGCGCAAGGTGCCAATGGAAGCCTTGACATGACCGCAATTCCTATCCTATCCGTAAATTTGTCATTGTAAATCGTTCCAGCCAGGCGAACCGTCAACGAAACACAAAAACATCTCGGATTTGAAGTCGCCCTTTCTGCGTTCCTTTCAACGCGATCTTAGCTGAACGTTTTCAGAATGGCTTTCAAAATCGATTCGAAAGAAAAAGATTTACCAAACATCTCAGTAACACTTATACATAAAAATATATCGTATACAAGCTTGACTATGAGCGCAAAGTGGGCACTTTGCTTGTGACAGTGATGATATTGAGAGAGCAAATGGGTGTCGACGGGGTTACTGTGGGGGGGTCGTGTACCCCGACGACTGTCACAGACGACGGTGACGAAATATAGGCGGGCGCTTGGCGACGATGCTGCCGTCGTTGTCCGCCAAGGTGATGTTGGTTGGCATACGCATAAGCGGAAATTGTTAATCGGCTGGTATCTACAGATGAGCTCATGGAGACTAAGTGAAATATGAACGGCTAGGGTGGAGTCGATCCTCGTGACGGAATTAGATGCCGGTCTGGATGGTCTTTTGGGTGTGCGTGGCACGTTCTTCGCCTTCTTTGTTGTATAGTGAGGTAACGACATTGGCGCCGATACCCCACGTGTTCTCGCCTTCGAATACCAACGACTCTGGTGGGTTGTTGATACCTCCTTGATCACGAGCGTAGATCTGAAACAAGAGGAAGACGATAATTTCAGTTGTATAGCTGAAAAAGCGCCAAACCAACCTTCATCGTCTTTCCTGCCTTCAAAACGGTGTTAGGAGGAATGGTGAAGACGATTTCGCGTCCTTTGTCCAACTTTCTCTTCAACTTGTGCTCACCAAGATTCTCATCCTGAATAAGAAACGGCTAAACAATTGAACAAAGAGCTCTACCTCACACCTGTAAGCGGTAGAGTGAGTTTATAGCCTATAAAATGGAAGACTTAAAGGCAGCGAACATGATGATTGGAAGGCGGAGCGACTGCGCGAACGTCAGTGAGCATGATTGGTGGAAGGGTGTAGAGGTGGCGCCAACCACATCGCTGATGAGTATGATCCACCAGTGACGTCCGATGACGCCATCACCCACCACTCCACTCTCCAGTCATCGTGTTCATTGCCTTTAAATTCTTTGGCAGTGGTGGCCAGAACATATTCCACCAGCACGATATCTGAGTCCCAATGTAATTCCGACAATCCATTTTCGAACACCGGACGACAAATTATTTACTCAGTTGTTATGGGACAGGGTGCAGCAAGGTCTAACTCGAGATGGGTAAAAACTCTGCATCTCTGAACGCATTCCCTGTTTTTGACTATGAGAAGTGCGTCATGACCAGAGTAGAGACGTACAGTTTTGAGAACCAATCCTCGAGTTGGGCTTTGCTGCACCCGGCCCATGGTCAGTCAAAAACAATAAACTGGACTGATATTCTCTAGCTTTGATAAAGATTCAAAAACAATTTCCACGATAGCCTGATGGCCATTCACTGCGTTCAAGAATGAAAGGTGGAGGGAGGAGGAGCGAGGGCGCAGGGGGGAGCTGGGTACTGGGGCAGTCTACCACAATAAAGAAAGTAAAACAAGCAGCCGACAACTCGAAAGATGTTTTTCGGGTGACTTTTTGACTACTCCTGATAAAAGCTCGGACGAGTTGTCTGGTGTTGATGAGCTATCAATTTCGGCTCTATCACCTGCTCAATACAATAAGCAGAAGCAACTGAAATTCAGCAGCATCGTTCCTATGGTCAGAATTTCAGTGGCTTCCTAACCCATAGAATCTAATCGGTGCAGAATTCAGTAGCCAATTTGTGGTTGTCGGGCTAGATGTGTGATCCTTTCCTACAGACCAGGCCTCTAAAGTAGAGTGGACCCCAGGATTTCTTGCATCCCACCATTGAGTCCCTGAAATAATCTGTGAGCCTGCAGGGTGTGACGTAACCCAGAGAATGGACCCATTAATCTTATTATTTTACGAAAACTGCTTTAAGGCTGAGGTTTAAACAACAAGACGCAAGGGCGAAACATTCAGCAGAGATTCGTACACACCTGTGACCTTGATCTCTAATTTAATAGAACCACACCTCTGAAAACAAAACATCAGCAATCATGTTGCCGATCGCTCAGGTCTTGGTCAGAACAGCGTTCTTTGAAGGCATTGGGTAAGTGGGCTAGTTTGTTCACCTCAGAAAGAGGGATGGGTTGTTCATGTAACAGGGTGCTACTATGCGACACCTTCCCCCACATTCTAGCCATTTCCTTGATAACTGCACAATAATGTTGGTAGTTAGTTTATAATGACTCACCTTTGTTCTGTGAGTATTCTCAAGGGTGATGAATTTGCCATTAGGATCACATTCGGCGATGGTGACATTTCCCTGAAATTGAGTGCTTTAGGCATATAAGATTTTTAAGATCTGCGTTGAGCGCAGCTGAGCAGTCTTTTTGAGAGTAGTCTAGAGGCACAGTCCAGAGTGACTACAGGAGGAAAAATCCTTTTGGTGGACAGGCCAAATCTGTTCATGAGAGTCGCGGGCTCCCGTTCTCCCCTCTCCAAAGTACACAACAAGAAGGCCAGGCCCTTGCCAAAACCGCTCCAACCGCTACCACTTTTTTCTAGCCCGCAGGATGCTAATATCTGCCCTCTCTCATCCATTCTGCTATCTCGCTCATCCTTCCTTCTCTGTGCTCACTCTCTCATTGCTTAGCTTATTGACTTTAGCGTTTTCGATTGAGTTTTTGCTTTTTTTCCCTACTGCTGGCCCACTGCCTTTCTTTTTGAAGAGCAGGAAACACATCAGCGGAGCCTGGGCTGTGCCGTTAAGGTTAATTATTGCATTTCGTAAAAACAGCACGACTATGGGTGCCTCATAGGGCTCGCCTCTTTTCTGCAAGCCACTGGGGATTTGCCCTGTCAATTCTTTCCTTCTGCTCACTGCAGTCCCCTAACCAGCACAGTCCCGCGAACGCCGCGCATGTGTTACAGTAAGGGTCAAAAATATTCGAAAAAATGACTCTCCGTGCGTCTACATACTTCTTCCCTCAGAAGACCTTGAAATAAGCAAGATATTTTTTGTTCCAAATTTTCTGAAACTCCAAGACTCAAGAGCATAAAAGCACTTGAAGGCGTAAAATATCAATATTTGGAGCGATTAGTTCAAGTGAGAAAAATAATGCACGAAAAATCATTCCGGAGGGCTTTTCCATTGCTACTTTATGGTATCTTCAAGTGTAATCACATAGTTAATTTAAACTTTGGAAAGATACCTACTATAGGATTAAAAATCGCAGATCGCATTTGGTCACTATTTCATTGCCAATGGGCGCTATACCAATTAATGTGATTGAATTAAGGTCAATTCGCTGCCGTACCTTTGCAGAACGCTGGAATGTGGTCTTGGTGGAGACTTCGCCACGTACGGAACGTGTCGAGTCGGTGTCCTCTTGTTGTTGCAACGAGTGCGTCTTCACAACCTGTTCGACCATCTGACGAAGACCAACACTGAAATCGCGGCATTTTTCGATCAATCCGTTCGCTGTGAAGAAAGTTGGGAAGACAAATAAATATTAGAGCATTCAGAGATGATCAGCCATTTTTAGGATGCGCCATGCATCCCACCTCGTTTCACAACCGAGGTGGCACTTTTAAATACGCGCGATTTAGCTTTTCCAGGGCTTGTAGCCGCGGAACAAGTGATAACTTTTATCCTAAAAGTTCTAGGTTGGACCAACCCTAAAGGAAAGGAATGCAATGACTAAAGCGAGATCTGATTCCTGCGGACCTAGCGCGTGGCAGGGGGCGCAGTTTGTCTGTCACTGAACAGCCGTACCCTCGATTTCGCCTTTTTTTTGTTATTTACCTACAGCTCTCTGTCTTATTAAGACCTGAGAACTGGGCTCTAGTAGCTCCTATGCCCTATAGACCAGTAGCGATTCTCGAATCCGTTCGATAACCCTTTTATTATTCCGTCACACAGATGGACGAACCCATTCATTCATGAACAGGATCGGAAAAACTTTAACGATTCCTACCAGATCGGTAGGAGAACCTGTATGATGGAAAGGAGGCAAAAAATGACAGACGATTATTGAAAAAGAGCCATAGCAGGCAGAATTTCCACCCACTGTTCAAAAAAAAGTGAAAATGCCAAAAAATACGGAAGAAGAATTCACAAAAGGTCCGCTTGCTAAGCTTAACTTTTCAAAAACCTCCCCTTACTGATGGAAAGATTAAGAAAGCCAGCGAGAAATAGAGGCACCTATCGCGACCAATCCATCGACAACAAGGAAGAAATTAGGACAGGGTGGAGATCCCCCCTTCCCAATCGTTTTTTAAACGCGTCATAATCAATCGTGGGTACTTCACTCACCGACTCTCTTCTCCCTCCAGCATCTTTCTGTAGATAGCAATTTCGGCATCTAACATCTGCTTGGTATCCAACAAAGCTTGCAATTCGGCAACCTAAATCAGTCGATTATGCTCAAATTCTGCTAGTAGAATGGAACGTTACGCAAGGATTACTCACCAGTGTCTGGCATTCTTCACGCATTCGGCGAAGAGTGGCATCACGATCGTTAAGGGCCATTTCGTATTGTCGTTGATCATCGCTAAGCTGAAATGGGTGGAATCGGATATAGAATCACTTGTAAATAGCTCCTACTGGAGAGCTAGCCAAATTCAACATCAAAATCAGATTATATGATCTTTCACCCTTAACTAGGCATTATGGTATTTTTAAGTAGAAGTACTGTCAACAAGAATAGCACACGCGCGACGCGCCTGCGTTGCGGTGATGTCGTAGTAATGCAGTCATTTGACTTGAGAGGCAGATGGGATTTACATTTAACGTCATTCAGGTCAGTTCTGGAAAACGTGGCAGCAGTATCGTGTGATACCAATCAATTTACCACTAAAAGCACCCATCAGACTAGGCTAAATAGCGGTCGAGGAATTTCTCGACCATGGCTCTGTCGTGAGAGAGGTGTCAGAGTGAATGTACGCGCGAGAGCGCGTGACTGAACAGGCGAAAATCCTCGACGAGCCGTCGCCGTTTCCTCGACCGATTTTCACCCTCTATGACTATGCGCTAAGCGGTTGCAAAGCCGCGACGCGACCGCACCTCTAATTTGCAATATTCGTCGCCGGGCACTCAATCATCCAAACTTGTGAGTAAGAGCTATGTACGGGTGAGAGATCTACTATTCGAATTGCCGAAAGTTTAAAAAAAGTGAAGGTAGAATTCAAAACAAATCCATATTCCAAAATAACGGGGATATTGAGGGAGCTTATGATAAATATGGAAATGATCATGAAATATTGCCTTTAGCTAGTTCAGTGAATTTCCTTGGGTCCGATGGAAAAACTGCAATTCAAGAAATTTTCACAGAACCCGGAAACAAGCATTTGTCCTTCGGTTATTCTTGGTTAAGCGAGCACCCAAGAAAAAATCAAAAATAGAAAATCCGCAAGAACCCATTGGTTCTTCGAAATCGTTTCGTGAGAAAGCACGCAGCCTCATCAATGTCTTTTTTGGTAAGCATATCGAAGTACTTGGAGAAAAATTATCGACTGAGATGTAAAATCTTGGAAGAAACAGCCAAAGATGTGCACTTACTTGATAATTGAGATTCTGTACTTCCTTTTCAAGCAGTGCGTTCTTGTTTTCGAGATCGCCAAGTTTTCCACGAAGATCGCCAATATTGTCGCGCATTCTCTTCACCTCCTCGCGTTGGTATGTCGATTCCATGGCAGCACGGTTGGCTGAGCCTTGGACCTCCGACACCTAAAACCGCCAATAAGACCTCGTGAGGTACTTCCAGGTTCGGCAAAGCAGGGACTACTGACCTTGAGCTTGTACCAACTTTCCATATCCTGTTTACCCTGTTTGGCGATGTAGTCGTACTCGTCCTTGATGTCTCTGAAAGGAAAGAACTTCATTGCCTAGAGGGAGCCGTATGAAGCATAAACCGCACGACTCTGTACCTGATGGCCAGAGCCAGCTCGTTCTTGAAGAATTCACGGGTGTCGGCTGGTGCTTGAGCGAGAAGTGCTTGCAGTTCCTTGACCTCTTGTTCGTGGACTCTGCAAAAAATCTTTTAAGGGAATATTCAGATCGCGTGGAAGGTCCAGAGATGAGCTACAGAGAAAGCGAGTCTGACCGTCTCCAAAGTCTTGACATAGCTTCAAAAGTTCTGTGAAAGACTCTGTGGCAGACTTAAAGGCAGTGAACACGATGACTAGAAGGCGCACTACTTCGGATGTTGGACGTCATTGGTAAAAGGGCATGGGGAGGTGGTCCCAACCACACTCATCGCGGCGCTGATAAGTCTGGTTCACCAATGAAGTCCAACAACATCGTCACATTCGTCCCGCCCTTCAACCATTGTGTTTACTGGTTTTGATGGATCGTACATAGTTGGCGATCGCACGTGCGATTAGGCGATTGGGAGATCAGACGATGATTCAAAAAGAAAAGCATACGTATGGTCTAGGCGATTGGACGAATAAGCGAGTAGGCAATAAGAAAAGGATATGAATCGATTTGCTTGCTCCGCCCACTGAGCGATCGCCTTATCGCATATTCGCTGACTCCCACGTGAGATCGCCAACTATGAACGACTCATACGGGAATGATACGGTAAACAAGATTTGCCCAACCTGCGAAGGAATTCGAGTTCCTCCATAAGTGTTTGTACTTGGTTTTGGAAATCGATACGGCCAATTGTTTCTTCATCGAGATCCTGAAGAAACAGAGCTAAAGGGTTCGCAGAGAATCAGTATCAAAAGCTAAACATACGTTTCTGGCTTTCTGAAGATCCTCCCAGATGCGAGCATTGTCGTTATTCAAACGTTTCTCCTCATCAGTGAGCTGCTTCCATCTTAACAAAAATGCTACACAAACTCATTGATTTATTGATTTCACTCTATAAATATGTCGCTCTAAAGAATCATAACCTAAAATTTATCCCTAATTTTCGTCAAAACATACCTGGCGCGGAGCATCTCAAGCTCATTTTCAGCGTCAGCGATCGCATTGGTCCATTGAGCGATCTTCTCTCGATCCGCTTCTCTTCGATGCTGGATGTCCTCATATCTGCAACAGTAAACCTCAATAGAAGATTCCGAAGAGAACCAAAACGGACCTTTAGAATTCTGCTTTGGAAATCAGAAGAACCTAATTTTAATTACTCTGATTTGTTGATGATTTTATTTATTATTCTGTAAATTCTAAATTTGGCTATAATCCAACTTGCAGGACCTGTGGGGCAAGCAATGTACGTTGCCAAGGCTAAAAACGAATAGTGAAGGTCGTACATATACCCTATTCGGGAAAAGAGAAGAGTGTTGAGTGCAGACCACACACCACAACTGACGACGGTCAAGAAGAATGTGGCTTTTTCCTTGCCGTCGTCGTTTGCGGCGTGTGGTCTGCACTCGACGTTCTTCTCCTTCCCCGAACTGAAGAGCAAACGAAATACAAGGTGCTCGGTATGATGTGAATATTGCTTATACACCGCGCGCTCCAGTTCTACGTAGAATCGCGGACGTATTTGTGAGCTGTTCCAAAACTCCACAATAAGTCACGAGGTTGTTCATATTGACTGCATGAAAATTCGAATAGAACGTGTTCCGAGGGTATCAAATAGTAGTGAATTCCCATGCTGCACAGAATCCATTATTGTAAACCGGTTCATGCCGCTCTCGATCACGAACAATCTATCGATCTTTATAAGACACTGCCAATTCTTGATTTATTCCTATCTATCCAGAAATCATGAGGCGCTCTGTCGAGGGTTGCTACTTCATATGTGAGCCCCCAATATCAGCTCCTACAACTATATCACAAGCTATTCCTGATTCGTTTCTGAGATGATCCCCACAAGCGAGCCCAAGTGCCTCACCCGTAGTATGAGGGCGTCCACAGAGTTCTGAGGGTTTTAAGGCTCTCTGAAAAGGCGCTGACGGAATTCCATACTTCCCAGGCTTTTGATTACAGGAGGAAAAGGATTCATCTATTGCTCAATCATGAACATGTAGGTACTGCTGGTCTGTATATCACCGATTGATGTTCTTGATTTACACTTTGAATAAAATTGGGAAGTCTATTAGTCTCCAAATTTCCTGATCATCCTGATAGCTACAATTCTGGCCATGAGAGAAGTGATTGAATAACAATGGTGAAGTTACATCAGCAGGGAAGCTGCAGCCAGGAACGCCCAACTCGGGGATGGGTCCCCAGAACTCTGCGCCTCTGCTCTGGTCGAGCACGCAGTTCTGATAGTCAAGAATCTGGGAAGCGTCCAGGGCTGCGAGTTTTAGGGACCTATGTGACCTAGAGACCCATCCCCGAGTTGGGCCTTGCTGCAACTACCCTGATATTGCTTGCTGAGCCCGGCCCCAGAGATGGTGCCCGAGATGAGCAGAGATAGCGTCGGTGGCACTCCTACACACTTAGGGATTCAACGTTCCTGTGAGACAATGCTCAGCTCTCTCCGAAACACTCTTTTTTTTTCAGTACGCCTTCGCTGATCCTGAACTCTATCCCAGAACACGAAATTCTACAGGTCCTTGGCCCAAAAGCACTGGTATTGAGAAAAAGCCCTTCATTAGGCTACGCTGGAAGGATTACTACTGAGTGATCGTAAACTTGGAGGTGGAAGGGTCCTGACCAGAGAGTCTCCACGTAATGCGATTAGATACCGGAGGAAAGAAAACCAGTTTGACGAATATGCATTCTGGGATCCTTGAATGTGGAGATTTCCCGATGTCATGCTCTATTAGGGATTGAGGACAAAACAACGCCCACACGATAGGTCCTAATTTCCTGATAGTTTGGTTCGAGCTTCACTGAATTGATTGCGAGTGTTATTCGATCAGTGGGTGCAAAACGTGACCCATAAGGATTTGAGAATGTGTTCCCATTCCGCAGGCTTCAAAATCCGTCCAAACTGGGCAGATTTCGGAGGTTAAAGCTTGAAGAGGCTGTGAATAAGTGCCTAACAAACCTTAGACAACAGTATGCCGCCGTCACAGCCACCCCAACTAGTTCTTTTAAAAAGGCCTCAAAAACAAAACACATCAAGTGCAGCCTCTTCTTCACCCATGAGGGCACTTACGAACTGTTAACTCTCCTGATTTTTTTCTCATGCAAAAAAAAACATCGTTCATGGCGGTTACTTCAAGCAAATTTTCTCCCCGGGATGATTGCAGGGCGCGGAGCGAGTTTGAGGCGACAAGCACGTCAAGTGGCAGGCAAGGGAGGGGGGCGGGTTACGTGACTCTAGACGATTATGGCACGAAACTGTGCCTCAAAACCGGTTCGCGCTTTACAAGTCATTTCACGAGCGATCGAAATCGTTCGATAAATGACCTCAAAAGAATTTATTGACAACAAAAGGCTGATGGCAATCGATGAAGGACTAGCAGATGCTGGTGAATCTTTGAGGTTACTTACCGATTTCTGTATTCAGCAAGGTCGTCGCGAAGACGAGCCACTTTGACGTCGATCTCGGCCTTTCTTCTGGCAGAGTCGTCGATGTCTTTACGAGCGGTCGATAGCGATGTAGAGTATTTAATCTGAAAGAGGTGGCTGATAGATCGGTGTAAAAAGGATCAAGAAATGTCTCTACAACTCTAAGAAGCCCCAAGAATTACTTGAAATTTGAAAAAATTTGAAATGGACCTTGATTTCTGAGGTGTCTTTTCCCCATTTTCCACGCAACTCGTCCAGATCGGCGACCAGTTTTCTATTCTGTTCCTCTAAGCGCTTCACTCGGTCGATATAGTTGCCGAGACGATCGTTCAAGCCCTACAATGGCAGGGATAGCTTTAGCCTAAAATCCTGCTGCAAGAGAACCCGCTTACCTGAAGTTCTTTCTTTTCCTTGTCAGTGGCCTCGAGGAATGATTTAGCAGCGTTAGCTGACAGAGCTGGTGAAATTCCGCCAATTGTGGCTGAGCCCATCTCTGTCACCATTTTCAGCACTCTGCCTAAAAACAAACCTTCTTAGGGCAATGCTGAGTTACGGGCGAAACTTTCGCCCCAGCCGGAATTCGTACCCGGTCTCTTTCGTTAATTCGTCCACCTTTTCGGTAACGGATTCGTATAATTCTCGGTCAATAAGGATTCCATTTCATTTCAAGGTTCGACCCAGACCACAATTAGTCACATCTAATCGCGTCAATATGGGCGCGGCAATCGTCGTTCAGCGCGTATTCTTAGCTCCGGCAACGCCCAATTGCGCGCCTGGTGACAATTCTAGACAACTGACATTTATTGTAGTTTTTTCGAATTTACAGTTCCATTTGCTAAGTTTTCAAGGACTGGAGATGAGCTGTGAGGCAAAAAGAAGGTATAAAATGGTATTCAAAGATTTACTGTGTGGTTGTTTGAGTGGAGTTGGGAATGAGAATGGGAGCGGTGTGACCCCTTGTAAGATACAATGCAATAAACAAGTACAAATCCGTGGCAAGATATCCTCGTCTCAGGAGGGCCTTATGTTTCCTGATACCATGAAGAAAGGTAGGTAGGTGAGGTAGGTTATCATTGACCGGAAGTGGACAAAGGGACACAGAAGTTAACCTAGAGGGACTTCAAGCGCCTGGAATCGATACAAACTCAGAAACTGGCTTGAAAATCGTGGTGGTCATTAGGTCCGTATTCTAGTCAATTTTAAAACAAGTGACATTTACTGTCGCTTTCTTCAATTGAGTGTAAACTGCTACTGAAAGATTTACTTATGTGGCTGCTGAGAGGTGGAATTAGGGGGGGGCAGGAGTGGGGTGTAACCCTATGCAAGAGAGAGTTCAATTCTCAATAGTATATATTTCCCAACAAATAGCGATGTGCGGCAAGAAAGTCCTCATCTCAGGAAGGATCTTAGGTTTTCTGATCACTTAAAGGGACTGAGTCATGGCTGACCGGAAGTAGCTTAAAGGGACCACAGTTAACTTGAAGGGACTTCAGGCACCTGGAATCGATACAATTTGAGAAACTGCCTTGAAATTTCCTGGTGGTCACTGAGCCCATCTTACAATATTTACCCAGTACTTGCACAAGATCGACTAGTTGATTCCAAGGGTCCATTGCGGACCTATGAGAAAGATTTCCAAGGGTTTGGGCTACTTTAAGAAGAATTAGGGCCTGGCTGACCAAAAGTGGTTCAAAGTGAAGCAGAAGTCAAAGAAGTCAACTAGAGGGACTTCAGGCACATGGAATCGATATAGCCTGAGGAGTTGGGTTGAAGATCAAGGTGGTCATTAGTTCCATATTACAATACTTGCCTTGAACCCTGCAATTTGACAACGCGATTAATTGATTTCGAGGGACCTATGGTAAGGATTTCCAAGGTCTTTGGCCACTTTAAGAAGATTTAGTGCATGGATGGCCAGAAAGGGTCGAGAGAAGGAAATGACCAATGAGGTCAACTAAACAAACCTCCAGAAGCAGATGCACGAGGTGTCGTAGTCGCTTCAGACATGATGACTGAGCGTGAGTCGAGAACGTCGGTCAGGTAAAGAAGTGATTGAGTGAGAAATGAATATGGGTGCTGGTTGCTGGGGGTGGGGGCTCCGGTAACCGTAACAGTAGTAAGCGCACGGAGGCAGGCAGGTAGGCAGGCGTACGACGACGACGATCGGCGGTTGACGGGCGTACGATGAGAGAGATATTCCTGGCCGCACCTATCCAAGGTCTTTCTCAATGCGCGTACGTTGACCACCACTGCCCTTCGTTATCATCGATCAATCGTTCATCTCTGATTTTATGTGAACGAGATTTTCAAGCGTACGAGACACCCACAAATCGGCTATTTGAAACTTTCACATAAACGTTCATGGACGGCTGGCTTGATGCCGAAATCTGCATAATCCCCTGGGTTAATACCGTTGCACGCAGTTCGTGCGCACAAAAGGTGTCCACGTGTGGTGGTTATGGACCGCACATAGCGAAACTCGAATGGGCGCTCATGTCCTTGATAAGGACATTCAAAAACCGCTAGTAGATGACGCCAAGACTGAGTCCACGATGGGGATAAACACCAGGGAAAAAACGATTTTTCACATCTTTTCACACGATCCCTTCCTCTCCCTAGGGCTTAGTCCCAAGCTCTGTTACTGGTTCCTCACTTCAGTGTCCCCCCTGAGGTTATGAAGGCCCTCGAATGTATGAGTGCGAAACAGATCTCAATTTACCTGAGTAATCCATGGTGGGGCGGAGGAGGTGCCCGAAGCTCCGAGTGCACTACAGGACAGGCTTTCATAATTGTGCGAGCAGCAGCCGCTTGGAATGTTTGCATTCGATTGTGTGCAGTCGAATGTTTCACTCGGTTCTGCCCGTCCGTCATTTGAGCGCTCCGCTACCCTCCCTGGGTTACCGGTCGGGTTCAAAAACCCGATCGGGCGACACAACTACTGTCGAATTGCTCTATGGGATACCCAAGGGACCTACCGCTAGCCATGGCCGGGTCATAAAAAGAATTCGTGGTCGGCTATCTCCAGCTGCCATGCGTTAAACAGAGTAGTCACAGAAAACTAATAATAAACGCTAGCGGAGCGAATTTTCTAGGGGGTGCGCCACATATTCAACTTCTGATCAAGATCACGGAAATGATTGATTGGTCATTGGACCAAAACCTGACGTTTCGTTGAATACTCATGAATACCACATTGTATTGCGTTTGAACGAGCGACATTATGGGATCGGCCCAAACGAGACCATTCGAGACGATTGCACCCCCAGCGGATGAGAAATTCATTTGTCCCAGCCGGGTATTGATCTATCTAGCATGGCAAGCGCAAATTCAAGTCAACCGACCACCGCTACATTTGACCGTTATGGCTAAATTCGGAGATTACGATCAGGAGGCAGCTCACTAGAATCACCCAGATGTGGTCAGTGGTCCGGGACCAAGAAAATATCATGAAAAACGCGAAAAACCCGAGAAAAGGCCCCTCCCTTACCCGTTGATTTGCGCACTGAAGCAACTCTCATCGGTGGCAGTGCTAGACCCCGGGTTGGGTATCCTTTCCAGAGGATTGCGTGTCGGTTCGCACCCTTAGAGAGTTCGCCTGTCTCCCACTGGGTAAATTTCCCCTTTTTCGATCTTATCGTAGAATCCTCCCTAGGCAACATTTGCAACAGTAAGCGCAAACGATTCAAACGGTTTTGCTTACAAGTTTCCATTAGTGAATCGCACAATAAAAACTTTCTCCAAATAGTGCCTTTCTGGTGTAATTACCACTGGAATTCTCGGAGGAAAACGGGTTTACTAGTAGTTGTCTGCCAGAACTCAACAACATCGACAGAAATACATTCCGGAGGAGTTCGGCTCAAATTGGGCTGACTTCACCTGATACCATCACAGGAACTCCCTCACAAAATAGAAGCAGAATTACAGTAGGGTTAAACCTGAGACGGGGATCTCTTGTAAATCTCGAAATGAACCAACAGGTAGGCTACCTTAGTATTAGCAAATTTAATAACTTTTCTAGCTCCAGTAGGATTGAAGTAGAAAGAAAACACTTGAAAGCTTGAGAAGACCAGCCCAGCTCCAAAATTTTAACTAAAAGCTGCGGAATAGCACCCCAAGTAATTCATAAAGAGTTTAGTAATTTAGCTCGGGTTATTTAATTCAGGGCATACTGGAGGGGTCAAAAGCATACGCCGGAATGACTTTCGTGCATTACTTTCGCTCTCATGGCTGACCGGCTCTTGATTTTGATATGATATTTATTGTGATTCTTCTTGATTCCATGGTCCCAAGTGAGCATCTTCGCGTCAGCCACCGGTGGCTGCCATTGTCGCGATTGGATTAAATATAATTCCAGCGGAACTAAAACCCGATTCTGTACTCGGCAAACGATTCTAACTTTGACTCATGAGAGAGTAAGCCAATGAGAGAGCCAAGCCAGATTCGCTTCGCTCCATTCACCCAGAGACGATCTACGATCTTTGGGAGGCTTGCGACTGGGAGACATCTTGGAAGACAGTGATCTGGCAAAATTGATGTCCCACGAACTTTGAATACACAAATCTGTGACCTTGGGTCATGATTTATTCATTAACATAATTTTTGCAGGCATTTCTTGGGGTAGGCATTTGGAATAGGTAGCGGACACGGCTTAGCAGAAAAACACCATGGATATATGAGGTATTTTTACTACTGGAATTTCGCCACCACCTTAGGTAGAACTGTAGAATCCACAAAAACGTCCATTCATCTATTCCTTCTATTTAAATCGTCAGTCTTTTACATTCTTTGCAAAGAACAATGAACTATCTTATTGTTAGAAATGGAGCTGGAGCAGATTTCTTATAGCTACCAGGCAATTACTGCCACTCAAACACTCCAGACGTGTTTGACTCCAGACATATCCTAGTATTAATCTACCACTTTCCAAGTAACTCTAGGTTAGAGCTAGAGCAGCTCTAGGCTATCTGGGGGAATCTTAAAAATTTGGATGGCACGGTAGCCCGACTACCCTTCACAACTCCGATGATCGCTTTGATGCCTTATTGGGAGTTGTGGATTTCATTTTTCGATCCCTGAAGATTTCTTTGCCCCATGCCCACATCACGGGAATATCCCTGCACGTTATTCATCAGTGTGTTCCTCTCTCAATCCTCGAGAGTCGTAGTGTCGGGAAGGTCACGTTGATGATTCGCCGGCGTTTTTGGTACTTTCGCAGTTGTTCTTTTGCAAATGTGGTGTTTGAAATGGGGACAACGTGAATTTCCAAGGAAATCGGAACGGATTCGGGACTCCTCTACACCTCTGCTGCTGTCAAGGTCAGCACACAGTTTTCCGTTGATTGCTATGAGTTCATGTGAACCGCTAAGCACCGTATATTGGTAATTTCGTGCAAGAACGGGCGCATCCCGCGACACGTATGGGTTAATGAAGTTCTCGAATAAACTCTTAATTCAGTGAATACTCACCTCCTCCACCTCCGCCAGTACCACCGGACACATAGTTGCCACTTTGGCGGGACTGTGAACGGACGGCTGTCCTGGGCTGAATCGTCGAACGGTACTGAATCTCATATTCGGACGCCGATTCCGACTTCGACATCTCCACCTGAAAAATGGAAAAGGTCAAAGGTCCATAAAGAAACAGGTCCCGAACGGAAATCGAAGTGATAGTGAAGATAGCATGAGTAAGGACGAGTGAAGAGCAAGTCTAGAGACGGAACAAATGTGCTGAGTAAATGTTTTGTCTGGGTGCCACGGAACCGCTGGTGTGCTATAGTTGGCTGGTTGGCTGGATGGTCGGGTAGTAAAAAACAATGACGAAAAAGCGTTGCAGTAAATTGCGTAGGACAGGATCGTCAGCAAATACTGTGATGAGTCGCGGTTTTCCCGGCGGGGAAAATTGAGCTCAATGGATTTGCTGGCGATCTATTCGTGTTGACAGTGTTGATTGTATAGAGCCAGAAAAAACCGGCAACTTCCGTGAATGGGAACGGCTGGTTGGCAGTTTCGCCTGCACCCGTCCCCCCGTCGCCCGGTTCCCCCCGAGTTCAGCACTAATGGGTCGTAAGCAGTGAGGCGCCAGCGCCTCCATGCGTTGACGGAGCGAGCACGTCTATTGTACTGCTTTGAAACCATCACACACACAGACACTGTGCTGATATTGATCGCCAACTAGTATTGTGGCAACTTCACCCACCTACAGTCGGGCAGGTGAGTGGTGGGGAGTTGGGTTGGGTTGAGATGGGGTATGTGGGTGGGCACCACATGCAACCGGGGGAGATGGTGAAGAGGCTTCGATAACAAACATCGCCACCTCATAGGGAACTAATGTCAACAACAAAAAGGCAAATACACACTGGCTGATGATAGCCGGCAGATGCATCAATCATCAGAACAAGGACTTATTTTAACCCCCGTGTGGGAATCCGGGGGGGGGGTAGGCTAGATAGGACATTAGTCAACCGGCATCTACAGTGTGAGCTAGAAATGCTGGTGGCTGGCTGGCTGCTCGAGTCCGACGATTAGAGCGCACGTAAGCTGTGCGCGAAGCCCTAATCCGCTCCCCCCTTCTAGAAGAAAAGTTTCTATCATCAGTAGATCAAACAAACCCGACTCCGCCCACTTTCCCCGTCGTCAATCGAATGATTTCTGGGACCGCCGAATCGACATGAAGCGGCGGGCAGGGGAGCCAAATTGAAAGAGATTCTTGAAACGATAACCCACTACGACTTGCGGAGGAGTGATGCGATCGCAGAAATGTTTCAACGGCGAAATGACCTGTATAGTTCCGAAAATAGTAAACTATAAAGTAAGGTTATACAACTAGGCTCCATCAATGTTACAGTAACAGTTACCGGACTACATCATATCGTGAAGACCGTAAAATTACGTAAAATAAGCGACAATTGGAGACAATATGAAAGCATATAGGTACTAAACGATAG
>KZ346559.1:0-19694 GCA_002352805.1 Teladorsagia circumcincta | reverse complement strand
ACCTCTTACAGCCATGAAACAAGTCGTGACCATTGGTACTCGACACCAATGGAGCCAAAGGCTCGGAAATTCGCCCTAATGGTCCAACTTGTTTTGGCAATAATTTGTCGCGTCAACCGTTCGTACGGATTCCGAACTCAACGCTCGACCTCTGTGGATGGCTTCGCCTCATTTCGATTTACAACTACATGTATTTGCATTTGGGCAAATATGGTGTGGCGCAAAAAGCGCCACCTATCACCACACACAGTCCAGGGAGCAAATTTGGGACCTCTAGGCTAACCAATTCTTTCATCCCTCCAGCTCGGTTAATTGGTACCGGACCTGTTCAGGTGTGCATTGGGTGGTCCGCTAGTCATTGAGAATCACTCTAATCGCATTCAAAATGCTACAACAATTTCAAATGAAACCAGAACGCGTGGCGCATCCCTAAAAGGGACTGATCAGCTTTGAACGCCTCAACTACTTCTTTCTTTACAATTTCTGCTTGCTCTACGATTTTATCCCGATTTCGTAATTTTAGAAGATTGAACGACGGCAAGGGATATTGATAACCATGTTTAGAGCGCCTGAGATCGAGCCCCGCCAGAGCCGATCAAGCTTTACTGCCATTGATAAGAAGTGGCTTTTGCATAGGAGAGCCCCGAAAGCCATTTCATTGAACAATTCTGAATGGATGCATACGCAAGGCGCACTCTAAAAGTCAAGCGTCAGCCCTCATTATTAGGTCACCTCATCCAAATTTGATGTGTTGCCTCAAAATAACTGTTGGGGTTTTAGAATAGCTCGAATTTTCATTTTACTGTTGACTTTTGATGAAGCAATAGTAGTCGTTGATGCGTTGGTTTTGCAGCATGCCAAGGTTGTCCTGCTTCAGTGAGTCCCGGAATATGTTGTACTTTTAGGGCAGGTCCTCAGCTATGGAAAGTGCCCCTGTATGTATTTAAAGAAAAACCGGCGCCAGTCTGGAAGGTAGTCAGGCTTTCATTCGCCATGTCAACAGCATGTACCTTCCCATTAGGGATTCGGGGACCTGAATCTCAAACTCCATGATTTAATCGTCCGAGGAAAAGAACTTGTAGCGGTTCACAAAGCCTGTGTGCCTAGTAAGGAGCTGTCATCAAATGAAATAATGTGGATATTCTGAGCGAATTTTCAACAAATTTTCACAGTCGTGACGCGTGAAGTAGGCAGATGTTTGGACGATAAAACTCGGTCTCATTTGACTAGTAGATCCGAAGAGAGTGAGTACGTTATGTGGGATCGCACCAGTAACGTGCAAAATGGGGGCCATTAAGAAGACATTTTGTGACGGTGAGTGAAAAGGGCCTTCTTCCTTTTATGAGGGGCTACCTGAGGAAGCTTCTCTGAGAAATTTTCGTCAACGTCGACAATCTCTGCGAAGAAAGATCGCTAAAATGCGACACGGGCGAAATTTTTTTTTCCTCCCGCACATACAGTAGTCCGGTTCTATCGCAACATACGGGGACATGGTCTACGACTAAGCGCAGGAGGACTTCCGTGGGAAAATGAAAATAGCTTGTGTGTACTCTACTGCTCCTATCCATGCTGGCGTCTATCCTCCTTCGCATGAGGCTCAGTCGTGTTTTAGCGAGAAGCCGCTTTGAAGACATTGCCACCATACTGTCCCCGCATTTTGCGATAGCTTCGAATTCCTCCTGAATGGCCGCATCCCTCAATCCGAAAACGAACGCGAATAGAAATTGTGGCTGCTTCTCTAGAGATTTGGCGATGCTACACCAATATTTCGTTACCCTTGCAAAGTTTTTTAGCCGCTTTATAGAGTGTTGATTATTTCGTCACATTGTTGAATCTCTTATGAGTTGAAAGCTAAGCACTGGTACTCGACAGACCGCTATGAAGACGGATTTCAGTACTAATCCGCTTGCTGAAAGTAGGATCAAAAATGTTTCTGTTCTAGTTTTAGTGGTTGCTCAGCACCTCTACAAGAACTTACTCAACTCAGAAAATAATCACCAAAATATTCAGTTGACCTTTCGGATTGCCGTGGCAACAAGCTGTTTTACTTCACTTTTACTTCTCGTCCAAAATCATTATTTTACCCAGAATTTTCGATTTCAATAAGTGAGTTGTTTACCTCCAGCGAAACGCATCATATTTCTCTGATAGAAGAGTGGATTGAAGATCGGCATCGGAAATGGTGGGCTTCGGAAGATTTGCGTAGGAAAAGGGTTGAGTGGCGGAGAGGAGGATGAACTCTGAAATGAAAACGTTTGAGTGTGATCAGTTGCGGTAAATGAAGGCTCCGGCAGGTTCAACAGTTGCACGTTGGCCTTTTCCTAATCAGGAGGTCATATAAGAACGTGGTTTTTGAGTGGAGCATAGAATTTGATATTCCGCTTTCCCCGCCGATCCCAATTTTGAAGGAACTTTTCGAAGACCGAGGATAGGGAGCAGAAATGAGTTAGGTGTCGGGTGCTTCAAGGACACTATTAGACCGTTGGAAGAAACCGAATCAGAGCCCCCTCAAAGAGTGGGTGGGGGGGGGTTGATTTGAAGCGTTTTGAGTTCTGATATGTGAAATATGTGATATTTGATTTGAATCAGGTATCAACCCAACGCACGGTTGACCCTGGGCTCCAACCAGCTCACCTGTTCATTTCTTGGAGGACTAGACGGAGAGCTGCGATTAGCATCCATTTGTTCCATGTGCTTCATCTCTGGATGAGGCTCGTCACTCGTGGAACTGTCTGAAATGATTCGGAACATTAGAATTGATCAGGTTCGGTTAGTCATCTTCTAGGAGCGCCCAAAAGCTTCTCTTAAGGTGAACTTGTGCAGGCTAGTGGCACAGCTATCGCAAGTTTAGATATTAAATTTCGGACCATACGTCATTCCCGCATATTGGGCTTGTGTACCTTCGAGAGCGATAACTTAATACCAAACTCTTCATAGACACCCCACAAAAAGCTTAGCGATAGCAAAAGAACATCGAACATCAGGCTAATATGGGAACTGAGACTGATGTTTTTGTTCTTTTTTTCTCAGGAAGAAATGGAATATGCCCGAAGGTTGTTTTCGCAGGCTGTTGATCACACAAACTTTTCGCTCTACACCGGTCTAGCCTGATTTTCAAGGTGTGTCAACCAGCATGACTCATCAATTGGGAAGTTGTCATCAAAAATTAACTGTTGATTCTAGACCTGGGTGAAACTAAACCGTGCCAAGTGATGCCTTTTTTCAAGGACCAATTTTCGATCTTGGCAAGGCCGGTCGAGCCTATCGTTCCAATGCCTATTGAATGGTAATGGATCAGTTCAAAAAGCTATAAATCGGAGGCGCTCATGTCCTTGGGGGATATCATGGTAAATGACACCAGGACTAAGCCTAGGACAGGGGGAACACCAAGGAAAATACATATTGCTCACATCTTCCATCCAGGATCGCTGTCATTGCCCAAGGCTTAGTCCCAAGCACGGTAATTGACTCATTAACTTGAATGTCCATCCCCCCCCCCCCAGGGACATGAGCGCCATATCGGATTCTCGCATTGTTAAAATAATATTTAATTTTAACTTTGATTTCATTATTTTTGCTTGGAGAGAACGTTGGAGTTTGAGAATTTTGTTCGAAAGCTTCTATAGGAGATCTCATCCTATCACTGGCGACAATTTTTTACACACAATCAAACATGCAATGCTGCTTCCCTAAATTGTAATAGAAACCAGTTATTTTTCTAAGCCTAGAATAAGAAAGGGAAGGGTGCGAAAGGCGAAACTAGCTAATGGTGATTCTAAAAAGATGGAGTAGGATCTGGCTGGAGTGTGGCGATTTTTTGGAGGATTTTTGCGAAATTTCGCCATTCCCTTGGTAAATTCGAGCGCTCAGATTGTACTATCATTAAGGCTCTCCCCTCGAAATACTACTTTCCGCAGGAAATGGCACTGTTTCAGATGAAATGGAGAAGCACCGAAATCTTAGTAAAATCTAGGACGGGGTGAAATTGAAGACGTAATTGGGAGTCGTTTAAGCGTTGGGGAAGAGACTGATTTTGCCCAAATTTCCTCGGCATGTGGCTCGTCCTGCATTTTTTCATAGGAGTGTAAAAAACCCTTTCTGACCTTTCTACTGCTCAAAATAAATAGCTCTCAAGTCATGGGCGCGGGAGCCACGATAATCCCCACGCAGCTGTCCAGATCACTCAAATCGTATGCTTTGCTCATAATTGCATTGCGCAATGTTATTAAACGATTATCAACAAGCACCTTATAATGCCCTACTGACCTCAACTCGAACTTCCATCCACTCGCCACTAAACGTTCGCGACCAAGTCAGCTGCATAACAAGCTGCCACCGCAACCGCCGATCAATAATCGTCGTCGTACTTCACAGCCATGACTCGTACGGCGGAGTGATATCGAATATCAGACTACTAATACACTTATCGCAATATTGGTTCGAGAGCAAAACAGTTTAGCACGAGTGGGGTTCGAACCCACGAGGACATACGTCCATTGGAACTTAAGTCCAACGCCTTAACCACTCGGCCATCGTGCTACGACGACGGTTTCCGCCTGACTACTTATCAAGCTGCGCCTACTTTGTTGTCGTTTGAGAGTGTTCTCTCGAAATGTTCTATTTGTGGTTATGTTTTATCAGTTGAGAAATGGTCTGAAGTTCTTGAATGGAAACCATGCTCGAGGCCATACAAGAAGGCCTAGCCCGCTATTTCCCATTGGAATTTCCAGGAACAAATTCTATTGACATTATTCAGTTGGAAGGCGATTTTTTTTCAGGACCTGAGCTGAGCTCTATAAAGAGCTTTTCTCGCTGGTAAAAAATTAAAAATTGAAGCTATTCCTATTCAATAGTGTCACTTCAATTGCCACTTTTCAATAGGAGGAACAACTGACCATCATTATCAACTGACATTGACATTCCTGATTGTTCATTTCTGCGCAGCATATCGAGTAATTCGTTAGCTGAAAACAAGCAATGAATGGAATAAAGATTACGAATGATTTTATGTCCTGAAGCCTTCTGAGAAATTCCTCAGGAATTTTAAAAGAACTCGATCTTGACGCTCACACACCACGTGGTAAAAATCCTTCTTGGAGGGGGGGGGCACTCCATTGAGTTCTCCGATACTTGAGATAAAAATGATGCGCTCATGATACCTCATCATATCACTTTAGATGTACTTTCGATAAGTGTCGTCAGGGTACTGTGGAAACATCTTGAGATGCTTCCATATCTGTGCCTGCCATGGTCCAAAAAACGGTCCTGAACCACGGAGACGAACACTTTACCCAAGTTAAAAGGTGCAGACGCTCTAGGGTGGTTACCACATGGAAACAATGGGCAGGAAGTGGGCAGAATCCGTGGATTTTGGGACACCCACCGGTCCTTATCTAATAGCACCACAAATGATCCATTCGGATGTATCTTATCCTTGTGATAGAAAGTCCGGTGAAGTGTTCTCTAGGACTAAGGATATGACAGCAAGGAGTGCCTACCCCCAAACTGGATTTTCACCACACCACGGTAAACAGTTCTTACCCCTTTATCTGTCTCCAAGGAACTTTATCTCCCTCCAAGGAATGAGAGGAGAAATGTGTAAAAAGTTCTGAGATACCAATAGAATGAAAGGTTCAATAAACCCTACTTCAAACGTCGGTCTTCATATGATATCGTAACCAGTCAGTGTAAATGTAAATAAGTAAACAAGGCAACCAAATTCCGATGAATGGACCTTATCCATCCCGTGATCGCTCGGAATCCTAGTGACATTTATCTGGCCCATTGACTTATTTGCAAGTTTTGTGGGCTGATCGACTGATCGATGTGTAAATCAAATTTTGGCTACCAATCGAATCAAGAACTGGTCAGACGACCGTGAGCCGTAGAAGGCTTGATTCTTCTAAGCGAGTTGAATTAGGAACCGATTACCAGACTTTGAACGGTAACGGTGCAATTTCTTTAGTACTACCTAGGCAGCGTGCTGAACGCACAATGAGGCAGTATTTCGATTTCCGCTCCTAGTATTTTGCGATGTATTCTGGCAGTACCATTATAAAATCCTGCCTTTATGGTGCTATAAGTAGATGGGAAACTGAGGAACGAAGTAGGGTTGGGTATTTCGTATTTCAATTTCTTTTTGACGTTGTCAACAAACTCATGTTTTCAGACACTGTGTTCCTATAATTCATTAAAAACTAGAGATAAACGGATGTGCTCTTTCATGGGATGCGCTCCGTATTTCGCTCCACTGCAGGATCACGCAGGTATTTCGATGGTTTCGAGCCCACAAAATGGGCTCTCGGCAGTACTTTTTCGTTTTAACAGGGTTATCTTCCTCAGTCGCTGGGTTTGCTGCTCTTCATACGTTCTGGAACTTTATCCTACCCGAAGCACCTTCTTAAATCCTCCTAATTTAGTGATGCCCTTCTCGGTGATAATTCTTCTCTTCGAGCTCCTAGTGGTCCATTACCTTGTTCTTCGGAGTCCGGTGCTTCCGCTATACACTAATCCTGAGACTTCTTCAACCCTTGACCATATCATTGCTGTCGCTAATCTCGCGCCTTTAAATGAACAGTAGTCTATGCAGCCGCTCTTATGGCTCCGTTTCTGACCCTGCCTAATCGTCTCCAACGGCAAGCCATTTTCAGCATTGTCATTTTGGAGGAGTGAAGCTGTTTTTCATGGTTAGAGGAAAACTACAGGCTGGGAGTCACCCGCTGCTGCAGATCGTCACGGGCCTTACTATCGTCAGCAGCTACATCTCTCCACAGCCATCAAAAGACCACTCTTTCGTCCATTCCCCGACACCGTTCAGATCGGCTTCGAACCTTCTTCGAAGCTCGGACACTCGGTCTCCTTCGAATATACGGGACCCATTGCCTGTTGCGCATTGCCCTGAACTTCTTCTCTACTTTCCGATAGTACTACAGCCGCATCGTCATCATGGAGTATAGTATTCAGCGCCCCTTCGTGTGTCCTTTTACTATGAAATACAACCTGAGCCGAGGACGACTGATAGCAGTGAGCATCAGTTGGCTTGGTTTTGTCCACAAGTCAAGGTGGAGGCAGCCAAGCGACAGTAAATTCACGAAAAGGTCGGGAAACTAGGAGGTAAAACATTTCCAGTGATTATGCTAAGCTCCTCTTCAGAATGGCGACAAAATCCCACTTTCATCTGTCGAGACCAGTTAAAGTCGGAAAAGAACTTTGGAACATCGCGAACTTCCTGGGCATGTCTGACAGCAAAATATTTCAATAAGTGCTAGAGAAACTCAAAATTTCCTCCGTTTTAGCACGAAACATCAACATGCATGAGGGTCAGTGAAGGTCAGTGTGGTTGTACGATTGTCGCAGCCGGGAGCCGCTACTTGTGTACGGGGGCTTCTGCCGAGTGTTTGTCAATGGGGTGTCATGTTTAGGTGGGATGTAGAGGAGGAAGTGTTGGCGATGGAGTACTTTGTGTATTTAGGGTAGGCTTGCGAGTGTTAAAGAGTGTGTGGCTTCCCATTGACTTGAACCAATAGCTGAACGGCGACGACAAGTCTCAGCAGGTCATATTTGCGCTCATCACCTCCCATATACACACCTGGTCACAATACTAATGAGTTGTGAATGTTGCGCGTGCGTGACAAGCTGCTAACAAGCGCCAACAATGACCGTATCTGAGCTGACACTAGGCCGCGGAAGTTGACCGCGCTCAGCTTGTTGGTCAAGAGGACGGCTGACAGCCGAATTGAGGAAAACTCGAGGACTTTCGAGGAAATCTCCATCTTTTGTGAATTGGTGGCAGACCAGTAGCTTCCCTCCGATCATCCTGGTTTGAGCGGAAAACTCTAGCGTGAAATAGCCCCAATCCAGTTGACTGATCGCTTGCTCCACCTCTGCACCTCCACCTCGCTACAGTATGCCCTACAGCTGCTTACAATGGCTCGACGAGCAATCACTGTGACTAGAATATACCGACATAAAGAACACGTACCGTTTCCTCCCAGAAGTATCTGTAGATCCTTGGCTTCTTTCTCTTCTTGGCTCTGTTGGCGACGTAATGCAACCTAGATTGATACATTACTAGCACCAGAAAGGTGATAGGAGTTTGAGACGAACCTGAGCAGCCATCACTCGTTGTCGTTCAGCTATGAGCGTACACTTGGCGCACATACAATCCTTCCATTTACAGTAACGCTTATGACCTGAAAATATCCGCGGTTTGCTTGTCACCTTTCTAGTATTCTTTCCTTTTTCCCATTTTTTCCCCTTTTTCCCTTTTCCCCATTATTCCCTCGGTGAGCGCTGAAACGTTCTAGTAAAATTCTCAGATAGATTATTGAAGAAGGTGATGAGCAAAGTAACATTTGGGCAACCTCAAATACCAACAGTTCGCGAAAGGACTTTCTGAACAACTAATTTTCGAGTGGTGAAAAGTGGCTAAGATAATCAATACCTTCCAGTTACCACGAGCACGACCGCTGATATTGAATCCTACACCGCCCGCCAACCGAGTTTCGCCCCCTAGCATCAGTTAAATGGCACCAGACTTATGTGGAGGACAGAAGCACTGAAATGTCATCGCTCAGCCAAGGCAAGTCCCTGCGTACGTCAAATTGCATTCGAAAGTCACATAGATTTCAGCTGTAAGTAATAAAATACTTGACGCAGGAGATATATTCGAAGGGGGATTGCATTCAGATGTCATTACGATATTTAATGGAAGTAGTGTGCGCGATCTAGCCCTTGGGAGGATTCATCAACGCTAAAGTTCATTTTGATGTTGTAGCTTAGGTCAGTATATGCTGGGAAAGATGCTCAATGCAGAAAAGGAAATCGGGACATTCTTTGCAAACCCCTGAGAAAATCTTTTTAAAGGTCAAGATTTACTCATGGCCGTTACCTTACAATGGCAGGGTACTCTTTTTGTATGCTTGTTGATACAGAAAAACGATATCATCGTTGATCACTTCCTTACCAAGAGAAGGTGGGTGTTTAGTTCAATTCAGGATCGAATTGGTATGTGAATGCGCTACGACCACCCACCATGTGGGACCTAGAATGATCCCAATTTGCATTTATCCTCTCATTCTAGGTCCCACATGGTGGGTGGTATCTCAGGTAATGGAAAGCATACAAACTCGAAGTAATTGGGAGTTTTGCTAGTCTCTAGATAATATAGAAAAAATTCAAGAGGAAAAATGGATAACATCTGAGAAAATTTTCAGAAGGGAAAGCCAGAAAAGAGTCAGGAGCCCAGCCTCTACGAATCACTTCTTCCACTTTATTCTCCACCACTCTACCCCCCTGTCAGAACCAACGGTCATTGATCACTCACTATGACGTGCTATTAAATGTATTAGTTGCTCCAATTTTTCCTAGCAAAGCTCAGTCTTCCCCAAACATCTCCCTCGACTGCAGTTCCCTTATTATTGTGGTATTGAAGAAGATAGAAGGCAACTGCTTGCCACGAAAGCTCCATACGGTGCGAGAGCACTTAAAGATGCAAAGTTTCTCTTAAACTATAGCATTTTTGAAAAACATTTGCAAGCGTAGCTTAGCCTGTCAAGAGCGAAGCTCCCCAGACATCTAGGAATTGCCTATGCTTCCAACATCTGCTAACTCACCCTTAAGAGCAGACACTGTTCCGTGATTTCGACATCGAGCACATTTAGGAGTTCGCTGATTCCGTTCGTGACGAAGTCTGAGGATCTGCTCGAGACTGGATGGAGCTAGACCACCAACATTGGACGGTGTGTTCGGAGAGGACATTGCCTGGAAACAGCCATCGTTGTCGCAGGACGACATTGTCAGAAGGAGAAGCTGCTATCTGAAGGAGAAGGAAAGATGAGAAGAGCTAACGATACAGTAGTAGACGCTAAGCTGCTAGCCGACCCATTACCATAGTCGCCATTCGACTCATCTCGCTCCGCCCATCCGAGATTAACCAATGAGGCTGGTGACACGCCTACTGGAGATCTTCGGGAGGTCGGCCAACCGATTAAGCGTGAACTGTAAGAAGCGAGGATAAGTATGTAAACTGTAGCAATAATAGATAAAGTTATATTCCGGCCTTGAGTTGCGATACAATATACTCTCACGATGATTATACCACTTCATTTCTGTTCGGAAACATTATTTACAAGTCGTTCGAAAGTGGTCAGTAATAGACTCAAATGACATGGAATAAAGATATGGAAAAGATGTGCTTATTAATTATTTATTTATTTGATACGCCTGGAAACGACTTGTTGACCCTCAAAGGAAGGACGATAATGCAACAGATTATCTGAAAGGAAGAAACCGAATAAAAATGGTCACAGTGGGCAACAGCCGCACTCGGGCCAGACACCAATTACGGTAAAAAGAGGAATACAGTTTGATAACATGATGTCGTTTAAGCCGATGTCAGCTTTGCGAATCGCGCGATTCTCATCGGTCGTCTGCGGTCGCGTCGCGGCCAGTGAATCACTCAACTGGCTGATCGCGCGATTTGCAAAGTCTGGCATTGGCTTTAGCCAACGACACGGTAGATCAACTTTACGCTTAGGTTGAAGGCTCACCTACCTTCGTAATCGGCTGGTGGACGACGACCGAATAGATGACGATCGACCTGTGGATGCCTAGGTGGAGTAGGATACATATCATGGTGAGTGGAGATGATGTATGTAATGGAAGTAAAGAAACTCCAAAACAGCTGTAAACATCTCGAGACTCATGCCCAACGTTGAAACCAATGTTGCTAGTATGAAACGTATGCTGCAATACTATCAACAGGCACCTGCATCAGCTGGCTATGATGTCCATGGCCACAAAATGGCCATAAGTAATTTCTGAGAGCTCGAGACACGGGTTTGAGACACGCAAAACTTGAGTATCGTGACTTGAATTTCTGAACTTACCCTTGACAACCTGGCACAGTATTCCAAAGGATTCGAAGAAGAATACTTCCGGTGGGATCGGGGAGTGTGGATGGCTTGTCCATACAAAAGTGAGCTTCTTGGGTGATCGATTTTGCGGCTCGGTAAGTAGGTCTCTGAACGCTTTTGGATCACTTGATAGCGGCTATCAATTTACTGTCCTGGAGAAGTTGTCTTCAGGACTACTTGACCAATAAGAAAATCGGTCTCAGTTGTTTTTTAATTTTTTCAGGCTCTGAAGAAGCGAATAGGCTGAAACGTGAACCTAATATGAAAATTTGTATTCTCGGACAGGTTATAAAAAATCCGTGCACATCAAACGTTCATGCCAAAACCCAAAGAATGTGAGCAAATTTTCTGCGAGAATTTAGTGATAGTATATCTTCGGCTGTATCGTCGGCTTTCGGCCTATTAGCTGATTTTCTTTAGAAAAACGTCCAGTGAGAGGGGGGGGGGGTCGCAATGAAATGTACGCTATTTGTCGACATTTTCTCGATTAAGATTCTGAATTCCTGTCTCCCTTGAAAAATTACCTAAAACCAATTCTACAAATATTCCAACGGCTCCATTCTTTTCACCAGAGCAGTGCGATCTACTAGGGAATCCTTGTCCGCTGCTTATTTGTCATCGGCAATGGAAGCACCACCTATGTCCAACCGTCAGTAGAACCCATTAAAGTATTTCTGACCCAAGTTTAACGGCTTAATACAGAAACCGAGCGTGTCACAGACCCTTCATTAACGGTAGTCAAGCCTTGCACATTCCTGAAGTACTTATTTGAAGAACGAGAACTACCCACGAGACGCAAATTAGGCCAGCAAAACTCACCTCTGCCCTTTCTTCAAGTCACCAAATGACTTCAATTGAACATCCTTCGTTATCAAGTTTAACTTGTTTCTGATGGTTCCATGCGGTTCGAGTTAAAATTTTACAGGAATGCTTGGTTGTGCAAAATTCAATTCTATGGTATAAATAGAGTTCACAATTGAGCGAAAAACTCAGAGCCAGTTAGGGGATGGCACAAAGATTACGATGGATCCTGATAAATTTCCGCTTCGACAGTTTTCATCTTTATGAAAACCACGGAATAGCAGCTGTCGAAAAGGCCGGGGTCGATCGGATTTTTAACTTCGAGCGCCATTTATTCTTATTTATTTATTCATGCGCCTAAATGACGAGCTCTTACACAATGGGTAGATGACGTAAACACTGAATCATCATCGAATATATACCTAATAAACAAAAAGACAACAGGCATATCTGATAGCAATCAAAATATTGGAAAGAAAATGGTGAAATAAGAGGTTGTAGCTTAAAAAAGTGCTTCCGAATTTCATAGATAGTTTTGCGAAGAAAAAACACGCACTGTCAAAAAACTAAATCTAATGTACAACCAAAATTCTAAAATATTATGTACCAACCTAAGGATTGTTGAGGGGAAAGTAGTTCACTTACCTAGGCCATGAAATTCACGCTTAGTTTAAGAATGTTATTTGAACTCTAAGTAACAGTGCTCCTTGTAAGTCTTTTCTGAGATGCGCCATAGGATAGAACAAAATTGTCCGTTGTGCACTTTTAGAATTGATGTAGTCCCCTACTTATCTGTGCCTCCGACTTGATTTTGACCCGACATCGTCCTGTCACTATCTGGTGTCATTAGTGTTTCTCCAAATTCGGACGGAGACATGGCTGGGCATACTTTCGTGAAAATTCACTCAGAAGACCACGACTGCTGAGGATGAGAAATACCCTGGCTCCACCAACAAACTCTCCGAGCGCGCCACGCACTCGAAGCACCCTCCTATCATCACGTATCATCCTGTAATTGCACCTGCACACTCCACAATTCAAACAATCCAAGTTTTTGGAGCAGTGCTCATGTGTTTTGACAGAAAAAAAATACGGCAAAGACAGTTGGTATGGAAGGTTTGGTTGTCCCGAGTGGAGCCAAATACTACAATTGTTTTTGCTTACGGTAGCCTCCTGATTTCGTGTCCCATTCCATTACCCATTAGCGCAGTGTCGAGCTAGAAAAATAATGAAGAAAATAAGGATGTTTCAATATATTTCGAAATACAGTCCAGATAACCCGCGATTTGAACCGGAATTCAAATGTGTGACTCTCTCATTGCTGAGCATCCTATCCTCTTTTCCCATTATCAGACGACTTGCCTTCCTTATTATTCCGATTCAAATTTTAGGCAGCATGGAACACTTGAGTCTAAAATTTATACACAGTCTCTTCGAAGGAATAAAAGCTTCCTTAAGCCCACTGTTACTGGCTTTCCTGGGTCTCTCTTCTGCGGTGACTGAAATTGAGTACGGTAAGCATAAACGCTAAATATTTTGGTTGTTGAGGACCCTCAGCCGTTAATTGCCTGGCAGCATAGCATAATCCGTCTGATGGGTAACAGGCCACTTCAAGTGAGCCGATTCAATCACACATAAGCAGACACAAGCAGCCCTCGTATGTTATTCTGCTTGCGGATAAGAGCTGTTGGAGAGTCAGAAGCAAGGGCGAGTGTTATCTTGCTGCAGAATGCCCACCCTTCGCCTTTGCCCCTCCCTCGAGGTATTCCACAGCCGTTATAGGCTCGGGGATAATTTGACGCCGTTGAGGGCTGTTCACAGTTGGGACCGAGTAAAATAATCGCTGAAGGGAAAGAATTGAGGAGTCTTAGTGAAAATATTAGATCGATTTCAATTTTTCGAAGTGAATGTGAGGGATAGCAAACTCTTTCATTATACCCGTTTCCTTGCCGCCTCCATTTAGAAGGAAGAAGGACCTTAAGAAGTTCTATGTATCTGATTGTTGTGCGGCTCTTCCGGTATACCGTTGTAGTATACTGTCTGCGAGTCCCATAGCAGAACAGCCGTTCACTAGGATTTTCTAGGCTTTCACTGTTGTTCTCATTGCACTTCAGAGACCTGTTCATCGGTCGTAGGACTCAAAGAACCTGACAAAAGTAGAATACTATGAGAAGAGGATCTATTTGATATAACCCTCATCCTCTCTTCGGAGCATAGTTATGTGCCTGGAGTTCTAGATAATTTGGTAGAAGCAGAGCTGAAAGCTGGAAAATTTAGGCTGATTATCTTTCCGAAATTTACTGAATATTTTCGGTGAGTATGATGTCATTCGGAAATCCGCAATCCTCCGTGCTTCCGTGTGAATGATATTTTTTCAATTTGCAGAAATGCCAACAATTGCCTTCGAAACAAAATGCCGTTTTCATTCCCTCAGCAGCTTACAGGAAGGAAGGGAATAGAGGGAATGAAAACGGCATTTTGTTTCGGAGGCAATTGTTGGCATTTTTACATTCAAATGGATTCAAGCAGGCTCTGCTAATTTTAAGCCGAATACTCCCAACTTAGGATTGAAGAGCACAAAAATTAGCCCCGGAAACATGGCACACTTGTCGAGCCCATAAGTCCCTGACTGATCGTGTACCATTACAATGTTCTCTGAGAAGCTGGTTTCGAGGGAGTTTGCGTAGTCAGAGCTAATGTCTCTAGGAAACTATTAAAAAGTGAATCTATTCAAGAAATTATGTAGGAGCTTCAGGCTGATGCACTTACAGTAGATCTCCTTAAGCTCGACTAAGATAGCAGATGACGTTATACTCGAAAGACGGTGCGGACGCGAAGGAGTGCTTGCGTTTACTTACACCTTTCTTCTTCGTCTCACCTCCCCCCACGAAGCATACGCGAGCACAAAGAATTCGGTTTTGAAGTCAACTGTGCTCATGCAGGAACTTTTATCTTCTTGCTCTCAAAGTAAACTCGATCAGAAGAGGTTTGCATGTGTTAAACATGAAATTTCTGAAGATTGTTCATGCTTGTAGAATATCAGTACTATTAAAAATGATCAAAAAAAGCTCCAGAAGAATTCAAGCCTGAGATCGATCTGAAAAGATACTTACTCAACTTAGACGGCCCGTTCTTCTGCTTGGCGGTTGCCCTTGCGCGGGTCCTAGCTTCTCTTTCATCGTTCTCAATCTTGAGCTATGCTTATCTAATGAGCGGACATCTTAAGGGACCCGGGATCAAATGTGTTGTTGCGCTAAGCTAGAAAGTCTGCCCAACGTACTAGAGGACGACCGTTTCTTTTCGCGTGGGTACCATTGTGCAATTGTAACACTCCAGTATCATCTCTTCTCATCAAATGTCCAGCAAATCTGTGTTTGGCTTCATCAACGTGTAGGAGAACGCCT
Organism: Teladorsagia circumcincta; assembly: GCA_002352805.1. Taxonomy (NCBI): domain Eukaryota; kingdom Metazoa; phylum Nematoda; class Chromadorea; order Rhabditida; family Trichostrongylidae; genus Teladorsagia; species Teladorsagia circumcincta. The sequence continues at coordinate 4,573 of KZ346559.1, read as the reverse complement.
TTCACTTTCGATACGCCCCTGATGTCTGATTTGTGAAACCCTAGCTCTGAAAACAACGGTGGCAAATTTCTGCTGAGCCAGGTAGAGGTGAGGAAACATTACGTTAGGTCGTTTTTATAACAGCATTTGACGAAAGCTTTTAAAAGACCAGAGTTCGGTGCTTGGGTGAAAGTGGTGTAGCGGCAAGTGACGCCACTTGCCAAGATCACGGTCGAGGGATAAGATACTTGATCAGGTGCCTTCCAGGCCGACCAAGCAACCCCATCACCCTGGGATCCGTGAATAGAAGCAGACTTAGCTGGGGCAATAGAATCACTTACACTTACTATTCATTGTACACCGGCCGACGCTTGCAAATGTATGGTTTGCGAATGAAACCGCATTCAAATGCTGCCACGACTCCGCAAGGAAATAGAATGCCTGGCGCGTTCCAAAGTGATTGACCAATGCCTGATATTTTGTGCTTTGTCCTGCATGATTTCGTAATTTCCAAATAAGCGTTGTAACTGTGGAATGGAAGTAATTCCATTCATGGGAAGGGGGCTCACTAGTGTTTGCTCACTCTTGACACACATGGGCGGATGGATATACAAGAATCGCCTTTGAGAGTGTCGGTAAGTAAACATTACGAACAGTGATACGCTAATGAAGAGCCGTGCTGATTCGCACTCGACAATGACCTCTCGTAGGCAGCTAATCCACAAGTGGGCAGCATTTCCGGATGATCTGGGAAAGCGGGCATCCCTAACAACTGCATGGAAGTTCTTCGGGATGTTGGACAGTTAAAGCGGATGTGTGGAGTAGTTATCCGTCACCTCCATATACCGGAGAGCGGTCTCAGAAACCTGTCCCGACTATTCGACGATCAGACATTCGCCGGCTCCTTTCCATTTACGCCCCAGCCCATCGAAGCGTCCCCGTAGTGTTCGGTTTACTTTCGGTCTTAACTTTTATTCTGATCTTTTGGTTCGTATGGGGTGCCTAGCCAGGCTCTCAGCTCCCAGTTGGTATGATCAAACGGATTCCGCCTTTTTGTAGCAAGCCCCGGGCCATCGAAGGTTTTCCCCATTTCCCTTCCACCGACAGCTTTTGAGAGGTCTATGTCGGCGGTTTCTGATGCCTCTTCAAAGTCCCCCATTCTAGTTGCCGAATCCGGACGATGAAGGCTGGCTGGATAGCTGGCTGCTGGGGGAAGTAACCAGAACAGGGCCAGAACGGAAACCCGTTCAGAAATAGCGTCGCCGTAGCGGAGAGCGCCCGGAACGGGTTGCATGGATCGCCGATGACTGCACGACCGGTGTGGAGGCGCAGGGCGGTAGCTGTGCAGAGTGTGCGGATGCCGAGGAGACGACGATCAGACTCAGCACAGCCACCACTGACGCTCCAACCGGAATCGTCCTGGGTCAGACGTAGCACACGCACCATTTTCCGACTTATACGGAATATTGATCGGCCGCCAACATCAGTTCTTTCATTCCAATTCTGCCGTTGACTCGTTGCCATCGTCCGAGTCCGTCAACGTCGCCGTGCTGAGCAGGACAGGAGCAGGAACGCGGTCACTTAGCTGCACATCTTTTTCTCACAGGTACTGTTAGCTTCTTTGAACGGCGCGCTTCAAAGGAATCACGGGACAAGGCGGGGCTCATCAATGCCTGGTAAAAGGTCACCTCTAATTAGGGGCTGGTAGCAAGAAGCAACTAGGAGTACGATCGTTGAGCCTTGAGTTTCACACTTCTTCACCATCCACTAAAGCTGAAGGTAGAACTCTGGGACATTCACGCTCTTGGCTCATAGCCAGCTATACCTGATTTGCACAAGGTCCTCAATTGCCTGATTTCTGCTTGTTTTTTGTACCTACACTCGTACTGAAAAAAAATGTCCTTCGTGATGAATCATAACATTTCTTGAATCGTGCAGCCGCCCATTCCTGGATCTTCCTGGAAATCCGAAAAATTCCTTCACAGTTGTAGGTTTCTGAGAAGGCTTCGCTGTGCTTTGCTCTGCTCTGCTGACAACTAACTTTGGATGTTTTTATCTTCTCCCTTCTCCAGTGAATCCCTATGTTCATTCTAATGGTAAGCAATCTTCGTATTCTGAGAAATCTCGCGTTGGAAATAGTGAAAACCATAGGAACTGCTGTTCACTATAGATGATAGATATCCTTATCCTTATCTTTCATCCTTATCTATAGATGATGCACAGCTATACCTACTTTTTCTCCAGTTTCGAGGCTGTTTTGTGACTGAATTTGAAATCGTGGTCCTCAGGACCGCTCATTCCGATGCATGCCACGCCCACTGTGGGCGGGGCTCCGCTTAGCTAATGTGTGTTTCGTACTTCGATAGATATGGTGCACCCATCCCAAACTTGACCCGGTTTCTCCAGGTGAATCTACAGAAAGTAGGGATTTTCATGACAGACGGACACCATGACTGACACAAAGACAGACATAGCGCATTATATATAGTAAGGATCCTTAGTTCAAATAGCGCAAACGGGTGTCTCTAGGACTTAGGATAAGATTCCAAGGAGCGCCCCTCCCCCCCCCCCTCCAGCTGTATTTCCACCTCAACGGCTAACACCGACGTACTAGACTAATTACTGGTCTTACCAAATTATTGCAGTGAATAAACTGAGAGCTGTCGAGTTAACCGGAAGCCTGTCTACGTGCCCCTAATGAACTACACATTCACAGGCTTCCGGTTAAGGAAATCGAAACAGAACGGCAGACTCAACGTGACATCCCGTTTCATTTTAGACGCTCTCCATACAAATGCACGCTATTTCACTCTTCTATTCCAAAATTGAGCTAGCCGTCTCATTCAAACTTTATGAGCCGGAAAGGTAGCGACAGAAAGCACATGTTTAACTTGCTATTTGACTCTTGAAAACGTAGCTTATCTTGAAGAATCCTGCTGGTGACCTTGCTTTTTAATCTGAAAACGTTGCAGACCACTAATCTTGATCAGCCCTCAGTTCACGTGATATCTTAGTGACAGCGTTAGATTCCGAGATTTCCGGGAATTTTTTTGATTTTTTTATTCAATTTTCGGGTTGAAGTAGCGCAGAGGGTGAAAGACCCGGCACCGCTTTTCCAGAAGAGTAACCTACTCACACATCCGAGTTTCGTTTCTCCTACCGTTGCTCCGTAAAACTTCTTTGTGGGACCGACCGACTCACTGGTTGTGGAGCGTATGACAGGTCTTAGGTGAGTAAACCTGCCCATCCAATTCTCTCTACAATCCTGAATGAAAACGAAGTGCATGGCGCACTCCTGAAAAGAGCAAGTAACGTTCTCAGTTACGTTTCCACTTACCATTAGTGAACTAAACATGGGCTGATTTTGCAATTTTCATGCATAAAACGGGTGACTTTTGAGGGATAACAATTTTTCTTTAAGGAAATCGAATATGCAGCGCACCTCAAAGAAACCGTCACCACTTCCATGTTTTGCAAGTTCATTAGTTCTAGCTTCGCAAATGTTGAACTTCGCCATCTTTGCTGACTTCTATCGATTACATGAACAACGTTTCTAGCTGCTAGAATGGTTTTTTCCTCGAATTTTATCTACTAGTTGGTGACGTTTTTACTGAACATCTCAAGAACACTGCTCGCTATCGGATTACTGTTATTATTATTTACTCCAACAGTGATATTTCATTCTTCTTGACATTTTCATTAGTCTATCTCTCATAGCTGACAACACTCGGAATCAGAATAGCTCAAGCTGAACCCAGTTCAAGCTCGTATTGTGCCACTGCAAGGACAATCTTCCTGGGAATGCTTGGAAAAGCTCAGGAGACAAAGCTACCCTCGAAATGCGCCCAATTGTTACCTTTTGAGAACACCTTGATTCACATTCGCATCTTCTACAGTATATTTACCTAGTTAATAGCTTCCTGAATTCCAGTCTAAGTTATGATTCTACTGCTTGGCTAATTTACGGATACACAGTAGGGATTGGACCACTGCGTGTTTTCCTGGCTTTCGTGCGATTATCGTCGTGCCAGATACTTCATCGTGACATACATTCTTGATTTTGGTTCGTATTGGGTAAGGAGAGCCTCCAAATCCGAATCACAAATCTTTCAGAAAGCTATAGAATTCTGCCGAAACCAAAAGCTAAAGCTGGCCCTTATTTTTGTAATTGTAGAAGGAAAAAATCTGTCGCGAACCTTACGACTTTCTGCGACCCTTTATCGCTGAGGCAACTGCCATTCTCATTCCTTTGTAGCCATACGCAATGTTTGTTTCCTCTCGAAAGTGATGCTCTCTCGCGTATTCACTCTCCTCGCCGCTCTCTATCTCTCCATCCTACCACAGTCGAGCTCGCACAAAAAAGAGGCTCTCGATTTCAGTGTTTTCCATGTGTACTTTTATCTTTCTATCTCATTGAGGGTCCACTGTTTTCATTCCGAGCGAAATAACACATCAAGTAGGTCGTGACCCGTGCCTCTAACCTAAGGAAATCTGTGAAATGAATCGCGTTGATCTTTCGTGCCTTGTACTTCCCCTTGTTAAACCTGCCTCTAAATCATTTCGATAACGACATTTCACTTAAAGACATGTCGTT
>KZ346557.1:26012-55156 GCA_002352805.1 Teladorsagia circumcincta | reverse complement strand
ACCTGCGTCACAATTGCGTGGGCACGGTTGTTGTCGACGTGCGGCAGGGTTGTTATTTCGATAAAATACGTTGAAATAAAAAAAAACACCTTGATATAATTGTATAAGTTCAGGTTTCGAAGTTTGACGACGGCGTTTTTCCGCGATGCAATGGGTTTCGTTCTTATTTTCGATATCACCAATGAGCAATCATTTTTGAACATTCGAGATTGGCTGTCACAGCTGAAGGTTAGTCGATTCGCGCAGTTACTGTGAGCTCTTATTCTTCGAACGGGTCCTTATCACGAAGAGGGGTTGAGGGAAAAGGGATAAAGTATTTGGTGCCAATCGGTGCTTCTTTGAGATGCGCCATGTATTCTACTTTCATCCAGATTCGTAGACTCAAAAGGGACTGATTAATCAAAATAGAGAGAGCCCTGTAGGAGCCCTGGCCTGTGAATGCGATTTGCCCTGTACGATGACTTGTTCAAGTGAGGGGGGGAGTGCGAATCTGGTCGATGGGGGAGCCAGCGTTTTTATGCCTGGATGGCGGAACCCAGAATATGATCTCCGGACATTGCATGTGGTGAGCGCTGCCACCTGCACTCCTTGGTTGACTCGAAAGGGGATTAAATTATTCAAATACGGTCCTATGGGTATACCCGAAGAATCGTGATCCATTGGTCTACCTCAGAGGGACCAATCGCCTTCGCCTGCCTTACTCATAGTCTAACATCATTTCTAGCCAGAAACAACGAGACGACGCAGGTTGTCAGCCATTTTTGTTGCGTCAGTTCGAGTTCGACGGGCGAAAGAGTAGAACCTAACGGTACATTCCCATTGTACCCCTACCCTATATAACCCTGCCGTAAGACCGGCATTTTGTGAGTATAACTATGAATAAAAATTGTTGTCAAAAGCGGATATAACAATGAATCAGATTCCAAAAAGAGGGAAACTCACCTGCTAAAAGGGAGACTGAGCACTTAAGGGAAGGGGACACAGCGCTTTCTTGGGGGAGGGGCCCTTTATATCCACTTGACAAGGTTTCGACAGTCCCTCAGAATGCCTCCGTGTCTTTGCCCACCCTTCAATTGACTTCTCCAACAGCTGACCCCTCGCCGTCGGACTCTGGCCCTCGTGGCAGAGAGGCAGAGCAATGCTGTCGGTGGGCTTGGTGATGACAACTGTCGTAGAATCTCGTCCAGCACGGAAATGGGTGGGAAAAAAGGGGTCTCGTGTCGCGTGTTTCCTTCGCTTTTTCTCCGCCTCTGCACCGTCTATAAGCTCAACTTTAATTCCAATAGGAGACCATTTTATCGTATTATCTGCCTTTAACTACAACTGGAAGCCTTACTGTAAAAGACGTGAACCCGTCACTGATTGCATTAATCTTTCAGATTTCTACCATAATCGTTTTAAGGTCCACGCATACTGTGAAGCACCGGATATCATTATATGTGGCAATAAAGCTGATCTCGAGAATCGACGTCAAGTCAGCACGGCACGTGCAAAACAATTGGCCGATCAACTTGGGTAAGCTTCACAAATCGACTTTTCAAATACTGAATTCTACTTGCTCACCTTCTATTTGCACTATTTGATATCTTTAATTTTGTTCAATCGAGATTCCGCCGTGCCTTCAACTTTGATTGCAAACGCAAGCGATTCGATGGTTCAGGCATATTGACCAACGAAGACTACCACCATACACCTTACTGGGTAGTAGTAATGAGATTTACTCGGCATGCTGGCAATTGTACTCGTAGGTATTCTGGGGAAGGCAGTTTATGAGCGCAATTATTAGCCTTTCCACCGTCTACAATGAGGTCCATAGAGCGCCGAAGACTTTCGGAAGAGCATATGAATTTTTAGAACAGCCGGCCTAGTCCAGGCCAATTCACCGGTGATGTGGTTTGCTATGTTCATTTCCTGGGGCGGCATTTTTCTATTTGCAAGCTTTCCCGTCGGAAACTACCACCCACTGGGCAGTTCCCATCGAGGGAACTCTTCCTTATGACTTTCGAAAAGGTCGTTTAGGGTTGAGTGGGCATCTCCTTTTGGGACACACTGAAAAGGAAGCTTTCGAATGAGTGTAAGAATTTTGTTTGTGAACTACAGAAGTCTAAGACATTTTAGAGGTCTAAATTGCTCCCTCTGATCAATTTCTGATCAATATCGATCATAAGATGGGCTAAGTTGGAGTAGTATGGAGATGATATTTTGAAGGGTTGTTGGAAGGGGCTGTAGGAATCTCGAAATTCGCTCCTTGCAATTGTTGGGCCCTGCCCTTTCTTGGTGGATACTTCATTGCCTAGCGAACCTCTACTGACAAATCCTAATGTTGAGCCTCTTGCTCTTCTGCTAATTGGATTCTTGGAACTCGAGAGGAAAAAGAACGAAAAATTCCATGTTGTGTGGAAACATTGTGGATTGAACCTTCTCCTCCGCTCCTTGTCTGGCTCAGCTTACAAGATCACACACATGTGATAGGAGTCCTTCAAGCGCTGAGGAATTTACATTCCATGGAAAAGATTCTGGAAAACTTGGCCAATCTTTACCATGCGCCATACACTGACTTAAAGACACGGGTCGCGATTAGTTGAATTAACTGTCTTCACAGGATCTCTAAGTACAGGAGTCTTTACATTTTTCGAGAGCATTTGAGGCCTTTCCTCTACTCTGCGACCGCTGCCATTATAATTCGATCGCAGCGCACGCGACGTCTGCGCACTCTCATACGACGTGCTCTCTCGCGTACTTCCTCCTCTCGCTGCGCTCTATCTCTCGGTCAAACCTCATCAGACATCACAACAAAGCAAGGTTTAGTTCCATACTTTTCTAGTTCCTTTTGCTTTTTTCCACACTGACAACACTCCCCGCACCTCCTTTTCATTTCTGAACAAAAAAACACACTGATTTGATTGCGACCTGTGCCTTTAAGTCCAAAGATTGAGCGCAAGGATTTCGCATTTTCGGAACTCATATTTCATTCATTATCATTCGCACACTTTTTGAAGGAGGAAAAGAAGAGATGACTGCTCAATAATCGAGTTGTGGGTTACCTCACTATTTATTCAAAATTGTTTGCGTACTTGATTGCGCGTTTACTCCATACAACAACCAATAAGGAAGTGATTATGATCTTGACGATTTATTCGCATTTTCCCTGACGAGGAAACGCTAGAATGCTTTGATGGATCTCAGTTCTGCAGCCCCAATTAGGAGCTGTCCTAAGCAAGGTGAATCCTAGCGGTCGAGGAGATCCTCGACCATGGCTCTTTGCTGTGCCAGAGTGGCGTCGATAGTGAACGTGCGCGCGGAGAGCACGGACAGCTCAAGTGCGGGAGAGCGTGAAAAAACGGGCGAAAAACCTCGACGTGCCGTTCACGAATCCTCGAGCGATATTCTCCCTGGTTCTGAGTTACAACGGTTCTTGGTTTCTTACTGTTCAGGGCCTAATGGCATATGCTATTTTCCGAATAAAAGTACCGTCTCATATTCCTCAGTAGGCTTATTCGGAGGACTGTAAGCTGTGATGATCGAGAAACGGCGCTTTTCTGAAGTTTTTCAGCCTTCTATAGAGTTGAGATATTTCCTATGAATAGGAAATTTGCAGTGTCGTGGTGAAAAAGTGTCCGGGCTGAGCACTTTTGAGTAACCACCCACCCATTGTGCGTTGATGAATAATTAAGAAGGTCCAGCGCAACTGCGGGTGTTCGCAAAAATGTCTCCTAGGAAGAATAGGGCTTTTGATACGGCCCTTTCGACAAGTTATATACCCAGTAGGGGGCGCTATCGCAAGTTAAGGGGGCATTGTTGCAATGGATTTAGAACCGTGCAAAACATCTCCTTTTTGTTGAAATGGGACTAACATGTAACCGGCGAGGAGAGAACCGAGGATGGTGAGCAATTTTGGTTTTTCTCGAAGTTCCTGCCGATCTCCCCCCCCCCCCAAGGCTTAACTCTAGAGGACGCCTCCTTGCGATAGCGCTCAGGAAGGTACAATTATCCCCTACAACTTTCTGTCGAAAAACATAGCATGTTTGGAAGGAAGTGTCCTATCCGAGAGCGGACACAAATATGTTTGGAAAGTGTTTCCGGGAGCCATGCCCGGCCATGTGCGTCCCACGCGTAATCACTTCCGGTGACTGCTATTATTCTACGCCCCCTCTTGACGTCAATCCTCGAAATATAGCAACAATGTGGCGAACATGGCATCATTCTCCTATGGTTCTCAATGCCATGAAAGGTTTCGAGAGTTCGTAAGCAGAATTTGTTTCGAAATGGTCACCCGGCACTTAAAATAATTGCCACGGAATAATCTAAAAATTTCAATTATCCGAGGCTCATGGGTGAGCCTTTGTTCCAAGTGAGCTTTATATTCGCATACGTCTCAGAATCCCGTTTTCACTGACTGGACGACATTTTCTGAGACGGGGAGCGGGAGGGGGAGGGGGTTGATGACCTCGACGCAAGTGGGGTGAGTTAAGTGGTTCCTGATCATTTCCAGTACTAATAGTAAAAGTCCATCTGAAAAAAAAGCGAAATGAAATTATTTTTAATTCCATGGCGATTTTGTTTACATTTTTCCGGACATCCGACAGGAGCTCGTCGCGCGGCGAGAAGGCAGAGACGCAGATGGTTTAGCGGACGAGTCGCAGCGCGTACTGGAGTGATTTGTCTTGGAATGAAATAGAATGCGCTGTACCACATACGTCCCACATCACACACAGCACGCGCTACGGCTCGTCCACTGACCGTCTGCGTCTCTACCTTCTCGCCACGCGTCTGGCCCCGATCGGTACCACTTTTTCTTCACTTGTGAAAATACTGATTGAAAAATTCTGTCCCCCGCGCCCCTGCCATCCAATATAATCGCGTTTCGGAATTGGGATAACATTTGTGGGATTTCGCTGAAGTAAGTACCGTAACTGGGTTCCATGGAGAAGCGCCATGAATTCGGTTTTTCTCGGGAATGGTCGACGCATTGGAAGTCGAACGCCTACTGGAACTTTATAGAGACTTCCTAATGGTCACCTCAACTATACTTTTAACCAATTAATCTACCGAACTAGAACTTTGTTCTGAGTGTAACATGTGCAATCGAAGTGTTGAAAATAAATAAATAAGTAAATAAACACATAAATAAATAAATAAAAGGCGTGGCTCTCGCGCTATGGCTATCCCTTGCCATAAACTTGGAGGGTTATACAGTAATTCTAGTCCTCACCTTCAAAAAACCAGAATGTGTCGGATGCACACCATGCACCGAAACTGACGACGACCGCGAGAAAGTGGCGTTTTGACTGCGGATTTCTCGCGGCCGTCGTCAGTTGTAATGTAATGTCTGAACTTACGACTTTCTCATTTATTGAAAGGGAGGTTACATTAAATGATCTCTTTATTTTTAGCCTACCGTACTTCGAGACGTCAGCATGCACATCGACGAATGTTGAACGAGCTGTTGACTGTCTTCTTGATCTCGTCATGCAACGAATACAACAAAGTGTCGAAACGTCAGGATTGCCCCTCTCAGGTTGGACCATTTCGTGTGGTTATTAATGTTATTGTAAACATGAAAGATTCATTTCCGTTTTCCGATTTCCGGTTCTTCGAAATAACAGGAAAGAGAGCTATGTGATGTATTACTATTCCCTCTACATCGATTTTTGTGCTCTGACTAGGGGAGGAGAAAGCCTAAGTTCTCACTGACCAGTCTTGGAAGGGATTCTACCCAAATCAAATGGCTTTCAACCACTCGGGAATAGTTCTGAGAATGTTTGTCGGTCTCGAAGCGAAAACATTTGTAGGAAGTATGAAGAGAGAGAATGGAATTTCTCTTTTGGAATTCAACCACCACTTTCAGGTGCAGCAAGCCCCAACTAGGGATGGGTTCCCAAACCTCTGCGTCTCTACTCTGTCGATGACGCAACTGTCATGGGGCCGTATTCAATCCTTGCCCCAGGTGGATTCGTCCCCCAAGTCTGATTCGATCCCTTCTTAATTTTGGGGGAGTCCGCTGCGTGGCCCGCCTGCAACAGCTACGTAGCGTGGGTACCGCGAGTCCGCTGGGGGACGAATCCACCTGGGGCAAGGGTTGAATACCGCCCATGGTTACAAATGTCCAGAGATGCTGAGTTTTGGGGACCCATCCCCTAGTTTTGACTTGCTGCACCCCGTCCCCAGGCTCGTGGTCAAGCATTCATAGAGCAAAAGTTGATGAGAATCGCTGAGGGTAGGCCGTGTTCGGTGAGGTCAGCATTGAACTTTTGGTATAGAGTTTTCCACGGATCCGGGAACATTCAGAAAATTTGCAGCATCTTCACTGATCCATACGCGTTCACCATCCCCCTCCCTCCTCTGGCTCTTCACTTCTCCCGACAATTTTGCTAGTGGGACATAGGTATGTTGTTGGCAGCTAGAAATTGGAGCACGAAGAATCAAGCAGGAGATGTGGTATTGTCACTCTTCTATAAGAGGAGTTGGAGGGGAATAATCCCGAAAAACCTGCCAAGTTCAACCCAACGCAGTGTCTGATGCTCTCCGTGCCGGAGCTGTCCACAATGTTTACCTGAGCGCTCCTCGGTCCGATTTTTATCTCGGCCACGGCCGAACCCGTCTTCGCAAAACCCATCACGGAATCTTCCATTCCTAAGATATTTTATTGCTTCTGAATGATATTCCTTTTTCAGAGGCGGTGCACTCATTTTTCCTCTTCATCCATGCTGCGCGAGCCTTTTGAAGGCCATAAAATTTTGAGTAGAGCCCTCCACCGACGTCGATATTTTTGAGAGAGGTGCACTCGATCCATCATAGGACGGGGATGTCATCAAAAGTTCTTTAGCGCGCATTTATCGAGCGCTTTTATTGAAGCAATGCCTCAGTGAGGATTTGGAGCTACAATCTCGAGCGAGGTGGTGCTAATTTAAGGCTAAAACAGGTGACAGGGGCATCTATGGCTTATCGCTTGCACTCATGCACACCCTATGTATCTGTGCGCCTCCGCAATTGGTGTCTGCGTCTCGCTCGTCCGCTATACTCTTTCGCCTCCGATCTTGTACTCTCTATTCGACTGTTGCCTCCCCAACCGTGTGTTTCGTATGAAATTGAAGGGCGAGCTTTCTATAGCGTGAAAGCTCTTAGAAAATTTGCTGCGTTTCCTTGTTTCATGCATGATTCCTAACGACCCGGGATTAATCCTCGGAGTGAAGCGCTAGTGCAAGAAGGGTAGAAAGATTGGGAAGCATACGGGTCATCCTTGGAGTGAAGCGCTAGTGCAAGAAGGGTAGAAAGATTGGGAAGCATACGGGTCCTACAATCTCACGGTACGAAATTGCCATGCAAATGCTCTAAGGCGTCAGCTTGCACACAGGGTTCCAATCATTCTGGGGTTCCGCCCATCAGTTGGGGTCATGTGGCGAATCCTTTTTCGGTCATACCCACGCTCTCTCGCCACCGATTCTTTTCCCTCTCCTCTGTGCTTACTATCTTTATCGCGTCGTCTGTCTCTTAAGAGCCTCCACAGTCTAGAGAAAAGGTGCCGCTATTTAACGGTCTCTTTTTTTATTTTTTCTACGGCCCGTTTTGTAGATCTACATTCATTTTCGGGCGACTTAGCCGTGCCACTCTTATGGGGGAAGCTATCATTCCCTTTTCATAAGAAGCGGGGAATCGCTCCCTAGTTCCCATGAGCAAACAAAAAGCTTCCTCACGTTTCAGCGCTTTTTCTGCGGAATTTTGAAAATCTTTCAGGACCATATTAGTAAGAAAAAGTGTGCCTTGACGATTTTTGACTTATTAGAATTTTGCTCTTCCACATTCGAAATTTTCCCCCATTACAGTGTTGGATTTGAGTTTAGTGCTGGCGAACTTTATGCAGCAAAATCTTTTCAAATATGTCATGAGCAGAAATCTGCCTCAGCTTTTTTCAGTAGCCCTGCAAATTGGAAAGAACAGCTAACAGCGCTGGGCATTTTTCAATGAATGCATTCAGCTTTTATTGCCGATTTCCGGGAGACAAACGCTGATTGGACAACTATGTAAAAGCTAAAAGAAAAATGAGCATTCCTTCCACATCCGTCATCCCCGGCTTGCAGCGAGGGGGAGCGATGAAGGACAAGTTGAGCCCAATATTGTCCGACATGATTCCATCAATTCAAGGTTTTCTCCGGGACTGCTTTTTTCAGAGAGCAAGCCACGGTGGTCGCAGCAGTCTAGGCCGAATTTCCTGGGAACCTTGAAATTCATCGAAATTTGAAGAACAGTGGTAAAGCTGAGTCCAGCGAGGTCTACTAGACCGTGCCTCAGCCACGCAGTACATATCCCCATGCTATCTACTTCCCATTTAGACTAAGTCCTGGGTGAACCTTTGAATGGCCGAGTCAAAAAGGAAACGAGGTGGAGGCCGAAAAAATTCGGAATCGCCCAGACGCCACGGTAGCTCCTGTGTAAGACGCATGTACGATCGGTGTGGTCACCACAACTTTCTACTGTGGTTCCTGTATGGGGAAGCCGGGTAAACGAGAGAGGGCAGAACGCAGACGAGTAGCGGACGAGTCAAGCCGTGTGAGCTGGGACGTAGTATAGTACATTAGTATAGAACGAAGTATGGTAGATTCTATTTAACTTGACACGAAGTCGCTACAGTACGCATGCGACTCGTCCGCTTATTCGTCTGCGTTTCTGCTTCTTTGCAACGGACCTCCTGTCGGGTGTCCGAAGAGGCCAGAGCGCAGACAGTTAGATGACGGCGCCTACCCTAGTTGCTGACGCTAGCAACGGGAGTTATGTGAGTCAGTAGAATGAAAGCAGTCCAGGGAATGAGGGGACGGGATGGGATGGTAGAGTACTCGAGCCACTTCTCGTGTGACCAGAGTTGAGCTAGGCCAGAGAGCGCAGACGAGGGCGGCACAACTATGTTTTTCGAAAGACCAAGTATGAGTGGTCGGTAGACCATCTCTGAAGATGGCTACATTGACTAGAATGTGAGCGGTCTGGGGCGGAGATGGTGTCACGAGAACGGGTGCCAGTTCACGTCCTGCCAGTCAAGTCTCATGTAAATCTCACCCGAGTCGCCTATATCCAGGGTCGATACGTTGATACCAGACTGGTCTGGCAGAACACAAACTCTGTTCACGAAAGCCAGAAACGCATCGTGTGCATACCGCACACCATAAGTGACGACGGCCGCCAATCAAATCTGGTAACTTGTGATGCATAGCGATAGCTAATAGTTGGTAAATGAGAGTTGTGATCAGTGACAATTGATAGAATACAACTGCTAATCATTTCTTCGGCAGAAAACATTAACATTTTGTCGAGGGCGTCGTCACTTATGGTGTGTGGTCTGCACCTAACGCGCTTCTGGTGTTTTGAAACAGAGGGTAAATACTGGCTCGTCATTCGGCTTTTCTCCCTTCCTCCCCCTCCCCTCCCCCCTCCCAAGTTTTTGTAACGGCTGAATTCACTCAAGTATCACTGTAACTTGAAGGAGGGACTGAAGAAAGCCAGGTCACGGTTTGCGCAGTAAATATATGAAGACAAATGAATGAAGTGCGTGCTTTATCCCAATAAAGAATTGGTTAACGCCAAATATTTCATACCTTATATGGTTTTACCAGCCGGCTTTTGCCGTTCACTGCAGTGAGCAAATTTCCTTTAAAGTTCCTTCCTGATTCTGGGTGCACACCGAAGGCATGGCGCATTCTCGTTGTGAACATGCAGGTATTGATTTTTCCAGTTCACTGAGCAGAACGCGGCGTACTGCTCTTCTTAATGCTATGCGCCTCCTTTTAATAGAACTTTGAAGGAATCCTACATTTTCTCCCGGCACTCTAAAGGACCCCGCGGCCAGCGGAGGAACTATCGATTTCAAAACTCAATGAAATGCAGACCGAATTCGTTTTCGCTTCTTATTGAGATTGCATTTCCGCAGTAATCCAATATATGCACATTTCGGTTGTCACACTGCCGGACAAAACCCGTAAAGAACTCACATCAATCAGTACCTTCATTAGAATTGTAGACGTCAGAGGTGTTTTTTTAGGACGGGAAAGGGGCGACGTGGGTGGTTTCACGGTGAGTTGCTCCTGAGGGAACCCTTTTTGACTTCAGAATTGCGTGTCGTCCATAGCAACACTAAAATAGAGGTTTTATTGAGGGGTGGTTGGACAACGGTCATAACTAGCATTTCGGGAGGATCGAAGAATCCGCGAAAACGATGAAAACTGACCGGGAAAATTGTACTGGGATATGAGATAATTGGGAAACGAAAAACAAATAAAAAAATAAAAAAACAAACAAGTAAAAAATAAAAGAATCAAATGCAAGTTTTGATCATTCTATTTTCCGGCGTGTTCTTGCATCAGAATCCCGTCGTACCATCTGTGGCCATTTCCATTTCCTGCAACGTGGCTATCGGATATGTATCCGTTTTTGCGGATCCCTCCGATTATCCCAAAACGCAGACAATGAACACGGGGGTTTTGGGGTTAAAGCAACAGTCCCAGCAGGGTCGAAGTGGGCGTGGCAGTCAACGGTCGCAGCTCCTCTTACCAGCCGTGGAGACGCGCTGCGGAGGCATTCACGATCGTGAATCGACTTCAAATACTCCCTGTGGTCCCAAAACGATCGCAAATTTTCCGCAGCCGCGATCTACACGGCTGACAGTAGGGGGTGCGACCGTTGGCTGTCACGCCCACTTTACCCCTGCTGGGACTGTTGCTTTAATCCTTCGAATTCAAACACATCATCAGGCGTTCCTACCGAACTGTTTCACAATGATCCAGCGTCCAAACAACACTGATACAATATTTTTATGCCCCGATCCATAGCGGAAAATGGAATGCATTTATTGACAGAAAACTAAATGAAGTAGGGTCCAATGTTGTCGATCAAACGCACCGAGCGGGGATTTTGCCACTGACCAGGTATTTCAAGAGGATTAAGAAAAATAGCAAAGCTATTCACAGAGGGTGTCACCCTTACAGGCAAATACCAAGATTGCAAGTGTGAGTAGCGGGGTTCAAAAATAGTACTGGAGGTACTAGAAGGGAGACAAATACTAGAAAAAAAACAAAAGAAATCAAGAAAAGGAAAAAGAAAAACAACGCCGGAAAGTCCTCAATGAGACCCTTGTTTCAAACTTCTGTGAGGATTATGCGAGCTTACGGTCAAGAAATGCACGGTGCGTCTGCAAACGGGCGACGGGAAGAGACCACAGGGACATAAGAGACGCAGATGACATTTCATGACATTTTCCACTCAGCCTCAAAGTGAACACAGTTGCGATGGGAACAGTTCCTTGCACGAAATAACTCCTTAGCGTTCTTATCTATACGCTTCTAGATCGTTCCAGCCTAATAACAGAAGTGATTTTTTTTTTGGTAAGCTGAACGATTGGTGTGCCACGGAAAACGAATTCAACTCGTCGTTTCAAAGTTTTCAAATTGTCTAGTTAGCGTATCCCGCTGTCGAATATCAATCTTCTCAGCTGAAGCAGCTTCCTTCCAGGAGGTCCAAGCAAAAAACAAATGCTCACTCCATCCCTTTGGCTACCATTCCATAATAACGCTCGGGCGGTCCGTCGATGCCCTCTTACTGGAAGGACAAGAACTAGAGCTTGAAGTGCTCGTCAAAGACCCGTCTCGAATTTTTGCACGTTTGAAAATGCTTGAGCTGACTGAAGAGTTCGTAATCGGAAGACGCAAGGTCCGAGCTGTGGGGGCCTGGAGCCTGAGGGTAGAGAGATCACCAGCAACTGAACCGCAGTTCAGGTTGGATCGCCTTTGGCGCTCGTGATCTCTGGTGTTGTTGTGGTGAAAGTTGATGGTCAACTGCTGTTTATTGAAGAAAACTAATTACTTTTTCTTCGAATATCAAATTATGTGAAGAAAACAAAGAAATAGACATACAACTAGATTAGACCAATTATATGGTAGAACTTAAAGACACTGGTCGCGATCAATTCGTGTGTCATTCGCTTGAAAATTGGGAAGTGGCGCGAAGAGGGAAAGCGCAAAAGAGCACGTCTTGGTGAGAGGGCGCAGACGCCACGTATGCTGCGATCGATAAGGACGTAGAGGTCGCAGCAGTCGAGTAGCTTTTCCGTCGCGTACTTTCGAGCCGTGACAGTACCGATGCCCCCCTGATTAGGGGTCCAGCTAAGTTACCCAAGAAATCTAATCGTGACCCGTGCCTTGATAAATTGGGCCGGAGTAGTGGAAATGATGTTTATAAAGTGTTTCAATATATCATTTTCAGAGTGTCGAGGAGTGAGTTTGGACGCGGACACGCCATCTTCGTCTTCCTACTGTGGCAATTGCTGATTGCAAGGGCATTTTGCCCGTTTTCTCGTTTCTCTATTTGTTCAGCAATGTTCTCACTCAATATTTCTGTTCCGGTGTGTCGTGCCTATATGTCTTGAGCACGCTTTCTTTTTCCTCCTCCTTTTGCTAAAACTTTAGCCGCTGCCAAAGCATTGATCGATATCGATTAGGACTTGTCGTCGCTCATGCTTTTTGGTCCTTTTGGAGATTTTCTACACTTCTTTGACGTTTTTTTTGGCGATTGTGCACCTTTTTTTGAATATTTGCATTACTGAATCTGTCACTCAATTGAAACTCATTCTCGCTAGATCTAGTCATTCAATAAGTACTAAACCGAATAATCGGCTACATATCATCGTTAGGTCCTGAATTGTCTTTCTACGCTACCGCCGCAACTATTCCTAATCTATTTAAAGGCACATGCCACGATTATCCAGACCGGGGTTATTGCGCCCGAAAACGAAACCAGATGTGGTATTCAGTTGATTAGCAATGGAAAGATCAATTGAAACTGAGAAGAACCTTTTTCGAAAGCACATTGGTATCAGTGGTATGGGAGAGAATCATTGGCTGGCCACGCTCCTTCATTGGCTGGCCACGCCCCTCTCATTGGCTGGCCACGCCCCTCTAATTGGCTGGCGACGCCCCTCTCATTGGCTGGCCACGCCCTTCCACCGCACAAGAGAGTGGCCGACCAGAAAAAGCAAATCCCGCCCTTACGATAAGCGAAAGGTGAGCTTCGAGGGTCTTTTTTTTTGTGCTTTTCGAGGTACACAACTTCATTTCCTTTTTTATTGATGATTGACTAATTACCAGGTGCGTGTTCATTTTGGGACAGAATAGCGATCACCCAGGCCGCGGCATGTGCCTTTAAGTCAGGAGGTGGTATTCACGATAAACTCCCTCAGCAAGGTTCTGGATACCTGTGAAGTCCCTGAAAAATAAAATGAATCCGCCCCCATCTAATAAAAATGTGACTCTTGTTACCATCACTTTGTAAACTATTCCTAAGATTGGCGGTTATGTCGCTCCCCCCCCCCACCACCCTCCAACACCTTGCCCTCAAATTGTTCCCGTATTGTTCTTCAAAGACCGTTTCTGCGAGGTCTAAGGTTATCTCCATCAACAGCATATGCGGAGTACTTTTACCGTTGGGGTTGGTTAGAATAGTGGGCGGGGCCTGCGATGTGAGCGGGTCAGCACAACTCTGTGTAAGTTGTAGATCGCATCGTTTGAGCTCCATGGGAGCGTGGCTTTTGTCAGAATGGTACAAATCATTGTCTGAACAACCATGTCTACACAAACCTTCCATTCTTAGCCTGTACTCGTGTGGGCGCGGCTCGCAATGTGGGCGGAACTCGTGCGACGAGCTAAGGCAAGCGGGTAACCCCATCCCAAGCACACTTTCCACAGCAATCACCTAAAGAAGCTACAGTAACACAGCTTTGGCTAAATTTCAGAAGTCAGTTTTATCGTGAATCCTGCTATAAAAGTCCAATAGTATATAGTTAGTTCTCATACCATATGTAGCATAATATCAATTGACAATTATTCTATCAGGAGGTAATAAACTTTTCATTCACTGATGGTTAGAGTGTAGTCGAATCGACAGAAAAACGGGTTAGTTGCATAGCGTGAAATCACACACGTTCAATGCATAAATCTGTGACTTTAATTCTAGCAACCCTACGGCTAGATGTCGTACTCAAAATGTGATACATGACTACACACAAAAAATACGCGTAATGATCATTGCTTATACTGTTTCATGAAACCAATATGGAATACTTTGATTCGATCCAACATGTCTTGGAGGACACCTTCATGAGGAAGAATGGTCATTCTGAAAATTGCGATAGTCTCACTGAATGATGGAAACTCGTTACTGAACGGCACATTCCGCCATCTTCAAAGTGTGGTCAGAGCGCTCAAAAAAGGAAACGCAGGAGTGCAAAGAAAAAGGGAGAGCAGACTGCCGAAAACACTGGAAATAAGAACCTGTTTTCAGAATGGTGGACGAGTTGCGTGCGTGACTAGGATACGCTGCGTGCCGAGACGAGAAAGCAGATTTGGGAATAAGACAGCATAGAAGAAAGAGGCGCAGGCAGCGACGCATTTGTGAAGGTGCGCGGAAAGTGCTAGCTCCGCAGCAATAACGATTTCCTACCCGGTCAAGTCAGGTATTTTTCGACTGGAGCAAAATAGTCGTATTGGTTCGGGGCTACAGATTGCGAAGGTTGGTGTCAGGGTAGGGTGACGTAGCGCTTGGGGTGGGAATAGATTGGAAGTTGGTCAAAGCAACAGTCCCAACAGAGTGGGCGTAGTCGGAATCAGCTGCAACCCCTTAGCCAATTCCGACCACGCCCACGTCGAAGCTGTTCAGCTCCCTTCCTAGCGGCTTTCCAGAGTGAGTCTTTTGTTCAGTCACACTACTTAACTAGCTTCCATGTGGGCGTGGTCGGAATCGGCCAAGAGGATTTCAGCCGATCCCGACCAAGTCTACCTTGCTGGGACTGTTCCTTTAAGGTCAGCTTAGGCGTACAACACAAAAGTTCTCTCTGCGTTCATTCAAAAATGCTGTCTCAACCACAACAAGACTGATTTGATCTGTTCTTCCCATTTGGCTGGAATTGTTGTAGCGCGCCAGGCCAGGGTGTGCTTTTGGCACGAACCTCATTCGCAACGGTAGGCATGAATAGTTGCGGGGTGAGGGGGGGGGGCATGGATGCGAGGTGGTCACTGGCACCCTTGCCACGCGTTCTTCCTTTAGAAATTGGCACTTCCTGCGTGGTTGCAAAAGCTGCAAGCCTCACGGGAGGGATTGCCACAGTGAGCTGATTGCACATGAGCCTTCAGCTTGCGTCTATACTTCGCGAACAGCTAGCCCAGCCCACCCGCTCTCAGCCAGGGTCAATCCCTAAGTCTAGCTTAGTCAAAAAGGGGAGAGTTTGAATTCGTGGTGAAATGGAGTCGGTTTCTGGATGTTTCTGGATGAAAATTTTGACTTGCTGTTTCCATCCCTTAAGAGATACACCTCTGTCGTGGGGTAGAGGTGGGAAATTCTCGTACAAGAGGTCGCAAACACAGCGTGTGCTGCGGACGAGTAACAATGGCAGCGGTCGCAGCGGTCAGACAAAGCCTGAGAGCACTTCCGTCGCGCACCTTCGATAGCAACAGTCCACGACTCCTATGCTTAGGGACCCCACAAAGACAATCGGTATGAGGACGTAATCGCGAACTGTGCCCTTAAGTACATACAGTGAGGTAACGCTGAGCATAATAATAAGAAAGCTCGAGTACAGAATCAGCATAGGTGGAAAGTAGATGTAGTTACCGGAAATGATAGGTGTCCTCCTTCTGTCCAAAGGCGCAACCAGGTACAACACAGACACCAGTAGCCTCAAGAAGCTCCATTGCATACAGGAAGTCCGGCTCCACGCCTTCTTTCTGAAATCAGCTACAGTCAGTTTTTAACTTGATGCTCTCGGCAAGAGAAGCGTTTCCTGAATAGAAGCTTAACAAAGGGAGCCTGACAGACTCGCTGACTATTTGCGGGGATAGCCGGTGCAGAAGTCAGTCTCCACTTATTAGGCAAGTCTACTAACGACGAACTAACCCCAGAGAGATGGCTGACTCGGTTAGCCTGAACGAATTCTGTTCTGAATTCAATTCCCTCACCATGAGCCATGGTAAGCAATGCATTTGTCACTATAACCCTCTTTACAAGTTACCTTGCAAAATAACCCACCTTTGCCTTTTCAATGGCTCCAGGTGGCATTTGCACCCGAGGGAACGCATACAATGAAGCTTGTATGTCATTGCAGGTGAGCCCTTCGACTCCATTGAACGCCTGCTTCACCATGGCGGCTCGTTTCTTGAACCCTTCAAGAGCTGCCTTCTTCTCCTGAAATGAGTCAAGACAAATTCCAACTCTGAATGGAGCCATTGAACTTCTCCACCTACCGCAGCCCACTGTTCAAACGATGGATCCGATTGTTTAGGAGGATTGACCAGAGCATCCACTGCTGCCTAAAAAGTAGCATTTTGTGAAGATACCGCTAAGGAAGAAGTGTCTCTATTACGTGCGCATATATAAATTCAAAAATTGAAAGGTTAATGGACACAGAAGAGTTCTGGCGATTATCAAATCAACTGGGTTGCGCCATGTATCCCTTGTTCCTACACAATCGTAAAGGTATTTGAAAGAGTCCGCCTCATGTTTCTTTTGCTCTTATTGCTGTTTTCATAGATCTAGACGGTCAACTACTTTGAGGAGGCAACTCAAATGGCACGTACGGGTCCCAATCCATAGAGGGGCAAAAGTCATTAATTGTCTTCGGCGAGAAAGCATCTACGCCCTTCAGAGCACTGAGGGAGATGATCCCACACACACCCTTCAGAGTACCAAGTATTTTCGTTTACAAATGATATATTCGAAACCGCTCTGCTCTCCAGTCGTCGTGTTTACTGTCTTCACGGTATAAGGGAAGATTAATAGAAGGGCCTAGTGGAAGGGTGTCCATGAAAAAGATGTGCGTTAGAGGCGTTCTCAGATTGATCATGGTGATAATATCAGGATCAAGGTGAAAGTTTACCCTAGTTTCCTTCTTACCTGACTAAGGATAGACGGGAATTGCTTGGCGGATATCAACTTCTTATACAATCCGAACACTTCGGGATCCATATTGTAGAACTCCGCGTATCCACCTCTTACGCCGCATTCGCCCATATATCCTTTCGAAACTGAGTGGAAGGAGACCAGTTCCAATCTGAAGTACTTACAAACAATAAGCAAAACTCATTTCGGGTTGGTTGCTTGAATTTCTCGCCTGTCTTCGAAATTGCATTGCATTCTTGAAAAAAAAATCAAACATATGGACCTATGGGATAGAGAAAGAAGTGTTGGTTTTTCATCAAGCCCATGTTAGGATGTTGACCCTCCTGCCTCAAGCTTCAGATGGTTAAAAAGGGAGCCAGTTACCCAGCCGAGCCTGGAAGGGGTGGCTGCAATAGAGGAGAGGCGGTGCGGTTCTGATGACGTTATGGGGCGTCGTTGGTGGAAAACATTCGTTGATAGCCCTGACCTTACTCCCCCCACCCCCTGTCGCCCTTCCATCAATGACGACCAATGATGTCATCGAAATCGCTCCCCCTTATAGCCATCCAGCTCACTGCCTTTGAATACCGGGTAGCGACGCAGAAAAACAACGAAAGAATGAAAGACTGATTGGTCAGCTTCTAATGGCTAATCTGTGGTACCTTCAGCTTCTAATGGGTAATCTGTGGTACCTGACAGGAGACCCGTCGCACGGCGAGACGGCAGACGCGGACCGTCATCAGACGAGTCTCAGCACGTATTGTGCGATGTGGGACGTACATAGCACGTTTTACCGTAACGCTGAGCGTTGCCACTCGTTCTACTATCACTGACTATTCAATTATTCAAGTTAGATATTATAAAATGTACTGCAGTACGCCACTCATCGCACACACGCGCTACGTCGCACTCGTCCACTGTCTCGCCGCGCGACGGCCTCTTGTCGGATACCGAGTAATTTCGCAATGATACTAATTCGTCGGCTCTTTCACTCATTGGCAATTGAATGCATTGCCATTTCACATTCCCTCCTACCCTTCCCGATTTAACGACATACTGGCTTGTTTCATACGCCAGCTTCACTCGACTGCTATGAATGGCTGTAGACAATAACGTACCTATTGTATGGCTCACTCATTTCCCTCATCACTTTCTTGAAGGAAATGAATTTGGCGTCAGATGGGTGCACATTATCCTGAAGCAACACATTGTTCACTGTCTGTATAGCTAACAGCTGCTGTGGTTCACTTGAATTGAATTTATACTCGGCGAACTGACACTTGTAGCCCAGGTCTCATTAAACAGGCCGTGAAGCATGTGATCAGCTTGCTGTGCTTTTGCCTCTTTGTTGTGACGCATACTACAGTTAGGTGCAGTGCAACTCACGAAGAGCGAGAAGTTGAAAGGCATGGATGGAACAATGTAGTGTTGAAGAGAAGTCAAGGAAGCCAGTCATCCAAGTACGAAAAGACTCCAGAAGGCCGGTCGTCTAGCGCTACGTCACTTATTGTGAGCAGGTGGTACCAAATATTGTGGTCAAATCCGCTCGCCTCATGCAAAGGGAGACAAGGCACCTGAGGGGACAAGTCCTGGCACTTTCGTGGGTGAGGGCGTACTGGTAGCGAGGTAGCAAAGCTTACCCACCTATTTGAACACCTTACCTCTACCCGCCCCTCGACTGGCAGCCCCAGCTACTGTTCCCTCGCTGTGGGACTTTGACCTTCCGTTAGAATGACAGCACAACACCCTCACGTTGGTAGCGGCTGCTTTAGTGTGGGATCTCATCCAGAGCGGAAGCGACTCCCTCAAAGAGCTAAGCGACCCTAGGGCAGTTTCCACGAGTTCTCGCCGCCTTCGGGTCCTTTCCACACCTCATTTCCCCAAAATATGACTGCCAATTGGGGGTGATGAGGCCAAACATATCCTCAAAGCCAACATCGACACATTTCGCCACTAGCAAGCAGAAATTGCAGAGCGATGCTCGGCTGTAATCAATACATATGATTTATATGAGCGGCCAAAAGCAGGTTCGCCGAGTTTGGAACCTTTTAGTAACCAATATGCCTACCTGGTACACTTCATCAGCCATGATGAATAGACCGTGACGGTGAGCGAACTTGACGATGGCTTGAATGTTCTCACGTGAAAGGAGCTGAAATAGAAGCAGAGGAGATAGAACGTTTTACAAGCAGTACGGTGTGGTTTTGTGGTAGTTGACAGTAGCTTCATTTTCAACAGTCCGGCCTTAGAATGAGCGAAAAACGATCTCCCTCACACCACCCACCCATATCCTTTTTTCAAGGGAATTACTTAACCAAATGTACTTCCCACGCCTGAATGGTTGCGCGCCGGACGCGTGTGCGAGGCCCACGCTCCGCCCCACGGAAGTCTCATTGGTTGGCCTCTCCTTCCTAGCGTATTTAGCCGGATCAGAGGGCCGTCTAGCCAATGAAGTTGCCTCAGGAGCAGGGCGTAGACCACGCCTATACAAGGGCTACTGACGTTTTCTTTTTCGTCACTAGTGAACCCACTACCCCGAGTACGTCCATTTTTAGCGCAATAATCCTTATGTGTCTTCAAAGCTTACGTGGCCAGTTGGACTTCCAGGATTGATCACGACCAGGACTTTAGTGTCGTATTTCTTGCGACTGTCGTCGTAAGCTCGATCCAGCTCCTTTTCGTCGATGCTCCAACCTTTCTCTTCATCGAGTTGGTATTCCACCTGAACACAAAGCAAATGCTGACGCATAAAATACTGCATCAAATAAGACTGATAGATAGCGCAAGGTGTTGGGAATGAAATTATGAAGCTTCGGAGGTAACCATTCCCTACTGAGATACGTCACGCAGTCTGTTTCCATCAAGATTCGCAGGTATTGGTATGACTTACCCTGTACTCACATATTAGTGACTTGACCTGCACAATAACCTGAAGAGGCTAACCGATTGCAATGTCGGCCTGATCTGGATTTGATCTGGTGTCTACTCCTTCGGTCAATTGCTGCAGAGAATACTTGCCACTAACCCACCTCTTTTTAGGTTAAGAACATCTGGTTCTGGTGAAGGGCTAGCTACTCACTCTGGTATAAGGCCCAGATTATCAAATCCATATCATATCGAAACATACCATACCACACCATACCATACCATACCATACCATACCATACCATACCATACCATACCATACATACCATACCATACCCTACCATATCATATCATATCTACCATACCATACCATACCGCATCATACCACGCCGAACCATACTACACCACATCATACCATACCATACCGTATCATATATACCACACCATACTATACCATCATACCATACCATACCATACCATACTATACCATACCGTACCGTACCGTATCATACCAGACCGAACCATACCAGACCACACCATACCATGCCATATCATATCATACCATATCATATCATATCATATCATATCATATCATATCATATCATATCATATCACATCATATCACATCATATCATATCATATCATATCTATCATACCATAAGGCTCTTCCAAATTTAATGGTGTCGATGTCGTTAATCGACCGGCGCTCATGTCCTTGGGGTGGGGGGGGGGACATTCAAGCTAGTGAGTCAATTATTGTGCTTGGGACTAAGCCTTGGGCAATGACAGGGATCCTGGATAGAAGATGTGAGCAATATGTACTCTCCTTGGTGTTACTTACCTGTCCTAGGCCTAGTCCTAGTGTCACTTACCATCGGTCCTTCTGTGATGTCCCCCCCCCAAGGACATGAGCGCCAATCAACCTGCCACTAGCTGGCACACATCTAACCCCGCCCCCAGAAATCCCCGGAAGCTGACGGCAAGCAGCGCGCGCGTGTTGGAGCATGCAAAGCTTCTTAAACAGCGAAATTTATACATATCCATCATAACCATACATTTCCAGCATTTCTTTCGTCATTGCATCCCCGTGAAAACAGAAATACGGCCCACAATCTGAAGTACCAAATACGACTCCCTTCATTAGGAAAATGTAACGTCCCAACATGGCTTCATCCCTGCAGGTTCAAATCGCGTTCATACTATCATTCTGAATGGAAGACGAATGCGTGGCGTATCACAGGAGCGGATTCGTCATCGCGAATGCTTCACCCTTTTACCCTTGAGCTGAAGTAGAAACGTCCACAAACCTTTCCAAGCCCAAACTCGTCGAGTGTGGCAGCAAAAAGAGGGAACGTTGGAACTGGTATCATCACACCAGTTCGTTTCTTTCTATCATGATTAGCGAACATTTCCAATACGTTGCGAATCGCTTCAGAAGCACCGTTGTTGATAACAATATTTGTATATTCGCTGTCGAATCCATCACGTCTCTGAAAATGGAAATTAGAAAGCTAAGATATCGTTCAGAGTTCACGATGCAGGCGATTAGTCGATTAGGCTAGAACGAAGGAATACGTATCGATCAGGCAGGACAATCGATTTGATTCGCTCTACCCACTGAGCAACCGGGCGGCCGCTCAGTGGGCGTAGCGAATCGCCTGATCGTCTATCGGCCATGCGTCTGCTCGCCTAATCAATATTTGTCTTATCCCTAATGGTCTAATTGCCTGACGCCCAATCGCGTTTATGCAATCTCGAACTATGAACGTCGCCTAATTGTCAATCACAGCAACACAACAAGAAAAGTGATGCAACACAGCAAGAAGAGTGATAAGTTACTGAAAGAATCGTCTCTAAACTTACCGTGATAAAGTCGGCTACATGTCTACGGACCACTTCTATTCCTTGAGCATGGTTGTAAGCACCAGGACCAAATCCACCGCAACACGTAAGAATAGCCTAAGCAGTAACTATACTAATAAAAACTATACTAATAACTACGTAAGAAACCTAAGGCTCATCCCGATGAAGGTGAACTTTGCGACGAATGAGCTGCTCTAATCCCAATTCTGCCGATGGGGTCTTTGAAATTGCGAGCTGCTAGAAACCTCATTTTAACACCCCCATTCTTTGTGGTTTTTCAAACCTTGTACGTGTCTTTGCACCGGATAATGTAAACCGTTAAAAAAGGGAATATCCACCGCAAATTGAGCACGGGAAGGGGGGAATTTCGACGAAATTGGCGATTGGTTTTTTGGTTTTGTTTATTTTATCACTGATATTATGACATGTTCTAAGGAGCATGTAATAAACTAAACTAAACTAAATTGGTTGCAAACGTAATTGGAGGGGTGTGTGCGGCGATGCAGTGCTGTTTTTTGCGCCTCTCAAGCCGTCCTAGAGGCCATTACTATTCCGCCGCCAGGTATGCTGTCCCGAACAGGCGAGGGACCGCATCCTGGTAAGCTAAGCTCTCCCCGAAAGCTTTCGGGAAAGGCCACCTTCACTGGCCCTCGGGATATATCCCGACTGTATGTCAATCTGGGGGATATCGGATATCTCCCTCACTGCATGTCAGAAGATATCCCGGAGAACCGGTGGACGGGGCCATTCCCCGAGAGCTTTTGGGGAGAGCATACCTCACCAGGATAGTGTGCCTCTCCTGCTCGGGGAAGCATACCTTACGTCCCCAGGTGGCGCTTTCAAAGCACAGCGACAACGCAGCCTAAGCCTTGGACGCGTAGAAGAAACAGGGCGCGTGGCCTCTTCAACGTTAGCACCGAAAATTGTTCACGCTCCGATCCCACCCCCCTCTCGAGAGTTACCTTAGTCCTGAACGTTTGTAGGGTCTCATCCAGTTAATACAATAAAAGGTCGTGTGATAGTTGCTGCCGCCTATAGAAATTCCTTTTTCGCGAGACGGAGGAAATCCCCGTGCGTGAACTATTTCGCGTTTAACCCACCTGTTCCCTGCGAACAATAATTATCCAGGCGGTATGACTGTATGGTTTTAGACGCTCGCATCGCCCCCCCCCCCCTCTCCCCCATTACTGGATAAGATCCCGTTTATAATTCATGCGACTGTATGGTTTTAGTCGTGCTCGGCGCTCTCATGCTCCCCGTTCAACGTATAGAATTCGAGACCCAAATTCTACCATAATCTTGATTCTAATTTAGGCACTACTTTTGATTGAGAAGAAGGTCTCACCTTGGCACGGTCAGCAACATCAGGCGGGTAGCTAGGGATCAATTCTGGATTGGCAACACAAGAAAGCAGCTGAAATGGTGAGTGAGTTCATGTTAAAGTATCAATGCGAAATAAAAAAAAGACGAAAAAGTAAGCTTCTCACACAATCTGAGAGGTGGAAGCAGGTGCTTAATAATTGAGACATCGTAGTCAAGTACAAGCTTGCAGGGTGTTTTCTCTTTAGCACCCCTTATCACATTTTGTTACTCGTTACCACTTTCCGTTGCTCACCACCAATATCCCCGTCCTATTATCCATCATACGTACCTTCATATCCCAAGGCCAGGTGTGTCCGCAGTGCAGACAAAACAAGGGACGACGGCTTCCGCAAAAACCTGATAGCGGCAGATGATGAATGGAAAATGATGCTTACCATTAGTGATAGGATGCACTTGATAGGATACCACTGCCATCAGCCAGTGTCGTTAGGGAAAGGTGTTCTTTGTGTCGTCCACAGTCGTCACTCGTGTTGCTTGGTCTGCACTGTAGACACACCTGGTCGTCGGAAAGCAGGAGCACAAATCACGGGTGAATACGAAGCGCGTCGTGTATTTCCAGTCAAACACGCTGACATCCGTGCACCAGAAGACACTCAGCGAATCACCACATACAGTAGCAGAGCTTGAAAAGTGGAACTTATAGGCACAGTCCCCGATCAAAATTTGTTCTTAGTTTGCTCGAAAAAAAATGTAAAAGTGTGAAGAAGACCGCCGGTGAAGAGAACAGCCAGGAAACCATCGAAAAAACCAGAACTATGTCGAAAACTGCCAGCGCCCAGCGAAGTCATTGCCAGCCTCCTTTCTTGTGTGGTTGCTCATGTTACGACGGAAAGACACAGTGTGCTGAGGAGAGAGAACGTACGAGAGAGCACGCTGTACGAGAGGGCGCAGACATCGATGCGTGCATTGCGATTAGTAAGAGCGGCGGTGTTCGAGACCATTGACGGCGCCCAGCGCCTTTTTTGGAATGCTCATCTTCTGTGCTTGCGGACCTTGCTCCCCACTACAGTAAGAGTTAGTTCAATGAAGTGCCTGTACAGTGTACCTCTGAGGCCCATTTACACAGGCACTATGAAATCGAATACGTGGGTAGTTTTACAACGGGGACAGTCTTTCTGGTACAGCGATTAGAACGACACTTACCTGTCTGTTGAAAGTCATACTACTGTGTTCCATTGCTTCGGCATCACCAATGTTTGCTCTGATTATGTTTTTGAATGGTCTGCCAGCGCCCTGTAAAATTATTGCTTAAATTCATGATGATCATCGTAGAAAATAAAAAGATCGCTTTTCTAAGGTGATGGACGCCTCAGGCACAGATTGTGGTATCTGTTAGACGTTTGCTGTTGGACTTCGAATCGCGCGATTCGTACGTCGATTTGCCGCTAAGTCTAAACGCGCCTAGTCAATCACAGTAGAGTCGCAGTCGAACACTGCATTCTAACATTCTTCGGAGGACTAGCGCTAAGAATTAAAGTGTCAACAAGCTTGTGAGACGATTAGTGGCATGTCGGTCCTGGGTGCCCCGTGATACGTGACGCGAGGAAGGCGGACGGCTCGAAGTGCTGGCGGGCACTCTGGAGCAGAACTGGTCAGGCATGCTGTCCAGTTCTGTTCCAAATACTGCTGACGAATTTTACAGCGTAATTTTGGCCCCAAAACGGTCTGATTCTGAATATCAATAGCTCACCTGTTGCATCTCCAGTTCAATTTGCATTGCACGATTGATAACAGGATCACGGGCGGCAATTTGCATATTGGTGATGGATGGATTGAGCTTGTTCTTATCTAGAACCTGCAAGACGTTTCAGCCTTATGGAATAGTACATGTGTCATGGAATAGGCATTAATTTTGCGCGCGCACATTTATGGTGCTGATTCAGCTGGGAGGGCAGTCCCGCCACGTACGTTCGCACCCCGGGATGAAGCAAAAATCCGTGAGCTGGTCACTTGACATGCGTGGAAAGTGGAAAGTGCTAGTTGACACTATCTCGCTGAGAACGCGCAGACATGCCGTACTCCAGCGCGGTGTTTGGATTGTGGACGGCTTCTACCTGGAACGGCAAGACCCTTCGTATTTCCTTTGGTATGGGAGCGGGTTGACGTCATTTGGTATCCCCCAAGAGGCCCACCGCGCGGCGAAGGAAGAGACGCAGACGCGGCAGTGAACGAGTCGTAGAGCATACTGTAGCGGTTAGCCTGCGTTCATAGTTCGCGACTCCGGAGACTAGGGTAGTTCGCGACAATGAAAAAGATAGGTATCGACGTGGAGAATAGGATAGTAGTAGATTAGGCTAGTGGGAGAGTAGGATAATGTGCTGAAAAGACTAGATACGTATCGATTGAAATTGCAGGAGAGTAGTAGATTGCGATATCACGATAGTAGGGTAGTAGTAGAGTAGGATAATAGGATATGGAGTGTCCATAGTTGGCGATTAGGCGATTAGGTGATCTCTCTTTAAGAAAAATATACTAATCGATTAGGCGATTAGGCGAGTAGGCGAGTAGTCGATCAGGCGATCAGGCGGTGAAGACTACATACGTATTGATTACATTGCTCCGCCCATAGGACGTTGTAGGCCAGTAGGCGAGTAGGCGATTAGACGTGTAGGCGATCGCTCAATGGGCGGAGCAACAGATCAATACGTATCCTTACCTTATCGCCTACTCGCCTACACGCCTAATCGACTACTCGTCTAATTGCCCGATCGCACGGACGATCGCCAACTATGAACACTCTAA
This sequence comes from Teladorsagia circumcincta, assembly GCA_002352805.1. Lineage (NCBI taxonomy): Eukaryota > Metazoa > Nematoda > Chromadorea > Rhabditida > Trichostrongylidae > Teladorsagia > Teladorsagia circumcincta. The sequence goes on along the minus strand of KZ346557.1, from coordinate 29,398 downwards.
TAGTAGTAGATTAGGATAGTAAGCTGACAAGATTTGATACGTATTGATTGGTTCGCTTAAGTCGCCTAATCTACTGCTCTCCAGCGATTCCAATCAATACGTATCTGGTCTGTTCAGCGCAATATCCTACTCTACTTCTATCCTAATATCCGGTCGCTTACTATGCTAATCTCCGGAGTCGCGAACAACAGTGAACGCAGCCTCAGGCGTAAGGTTAAGTAGAGTGTACCACACTATGTCTCATATCACACAGCACGCGCTGCGACTCGTCCTTTGTCGCGCCTGTGCCTCTTCTTCGCCGCGTGGTGGGCCTCGGGGGGGGGGGGGACACCAGACGTCATTTAACATCAAACAAAAGGGTGTTGGGAGGCGCTCGCAACCACATCCTCACGTGCTTGAGGTTCCACACCCTAGTGATATCAGCGACGTCATCGAAACCGCCCCGCCCTCCAGCCATCCTGAGCACTGCTTTTTATCTCTGGTGATCTCAATTGGTATCTGCTCAATCTTTCAGAGATCTCCCCATTATCTGATTTAGTATCTCCCAATCTCCCATTCAGTGCAATCTTTTCCAGGCGCTCATGGTTTTGAGGGGGAGAGAGAGAAGGGAGGGACATTTATAGCAGGACCTTCGAAAATTGCGATGATGTGACACTAGACCTAAGCCCAGAGGAGGTTGAAAACGCCAGGCAGCACAGTCCTACTTTTCGATATTCTGAAGTAGGAACGCTGCCTCACGAATGCCACCCCTCACTCATCAGGGATTCCTAAAGTTCGAGGTCCGGAATCCACCCGCCGCTATCCCACCATATCCCAAATCGGGCGAGACTGTGACGGTGAAACACCAAGAGGTCTCTGTCGCCTCAGCTCCAGCGCCACACGCTTCCGAAACGTTCGCCGCTAAAGAGCTAAGCCTGTCCCTACTCTACTGTCCCCATTCAGTTCCTGAACGTGCAGACACTTACCCGATCAGGCTTGCCCCTTTCGCTACGCTCGGTAGCTTCGGACATGGGTTCCGTTGATTGGCGTTCCGACACGTCGGCATCTGCGCCAGCCTTCTTTCTTCCGCATAACAGGATCACTTGAGTCAGAAGGACGATGGCCACACCGTAGAACAGCAGGATCACGTCGATGTCGATCATGGTGACGAACGGGACTTGAAGTCTGATCCGTTCGTCGTAGCAGCAAAATGAACCATACCTACCGATTTTTGCTTTTATACCACCTCCCTGATCATATCAATATCTACAGTGATCATTGTTGTTAACACGCGAGTACAAGTTGATTACAACCCATTACATACCGTAATCATGACCGTAGTGTGTTTGACTTCACAACTCGGACTCGTTTTAGCCGCAGCACATCCAAACTAAAAGGCATGGTGGCTGGTGGGAAGTGATAACTAGCGATGTCGGGGCTCGGGTTTGCCCTCGTAATCCTCCAATACTACGCATCGAGACGTGCCATCCTACGAGTCTTCCTGAGGACCATGGTGTCTCTCGCAAACATGGCCTCCGCTCCCTGTGCACCAGGGGTTCCTAAGCTACGGGGAGAGGGGGTGGGCACGATAATTCGCACGCAAGCCCGCCGTTGGCTCACGCTTTCCCAGCTTAAGGGCTGAGGGCTTCCTTGCCCCGATTACATCACACCCTCACAACAAAAGAACGCAAAAACGCACAAGAAATAGCTGCACAGCCTCAGGTGGGCTCCTGCCCTGGCGCCACTTATGCCAAGCCCCTAAACAACGTACTACACGTTTGATTCACTCATGTTTATTTGCGGCAATAACATTGACGCCCCCCACTGCCATCTTTTGCCAGGCTTGGAGATGCCAAATCATTGCTTCGTCCACGCCGACGAGGGGTACCCTACCGGCTCCTGTACCCTACCGGCTCCTTGAAGGTATCCCGCAGCTCACGGCGTCCATCGGGTGTAGCGGACGCTAACGTACCAGTACTCCTACCGGACAGAGCAGCATGCCCGATCATGATACTGAGTACCGAGAGCACTCCGAGCCGTCCTGCTCCACGCGTGGCCCGCCGCGATAAATCCCGGACGGAGAGGACTGGAGGCGGAGCATCCCCCTATGGCCGTTGCGTGAGACGCGAACACTGTCAGGCCGATGTCAGACATTGCGAATTGAGTAATTCGCAACGCGTCCGCGGTCGCGTTGCGGCTAGCGAACCGCTCTATTGGCTGCTACCGTAACGGGACCGCGTACGCAAGAAGCGATTCGCTCGATTTGCAAGGTTCTACATCGACATCAAGGAGCACGGCAGGGCTCAAGCGCGCATTGCGCCGGGACTCGACAAGTGATGAAGGCTAGTAAGGGGCACCGAGAAACAAGTGTTGCCTGTTGGGTTACTCTTTTCGTGTGGACAATAGAGCATTGGCACCCATGGGCGTAATTCGAAGAGGGACCAGCCTTAATCCTAACAATGGAAAAAAAAAGTTGGAATGGTAGGGCCCTTTGATCTCTCATACTACCCCTCTTCTACCGATGGTGATGCTGCCTTCACTGTCATTCAACCCTCACACATTCCAACTCCACTTTCCTTTTTTTGAAACTAACTTTGAGGTGGAAAAATATAGATTCCGAATCAGGCGAATCTATGCATTTCTGTGCATTTCACCACATTTTTTCAGGAATTGTGGAAAAATTCCCTCCATTCGAAGTCCAGCGTCCGTTGCAAAAAGTTCAAACAAAAGAAGTCGTAGTTGAATTCGGAATTAGTTTACGATTAGAATGCCGCCCATTAGAATTAAGGTAGAGGTGGTCAGTGGTGCCAGCATTGAGAAGACATCATGGTTAACCAAAACCCGAAAAACGGGACCCCTTCCTTTCGCGTTGATTTCCGCACTGATGCGACTCTCATCACACTGACTTTCCAACGCTATAGCTCTCTCTCTGCTGAACGGTTAGACTTGCGGCGAGTTCTTAGCCAGTCTATGGGCGTGCCGCGCCGACAGCGCTGCGGGAAAGGCCGTGCTAGGTCTTCAGGGCCACACCCTTCCGCAGAATTGCTGTCGGTCCGCACCCTTACGGGGTCCGCTTGTCTTTACCTTCTATTTTTCCCTTCTCTGAAGCTTCGATCTTATCGGGAATTCTCCTCTAGGAGAACATCGTGGAAATTTTTGTATCGACACAACGCGAGTGCTGCTCTTAACGGAGCTCACTTGTTTTCCTAGCCCTTGCCGCACTTGAGCTCGATCCAGCTCTTCGAGGAAGTTCGGGTGTCAGAGAGACAGAAAATGTTTTTATTCATTATACATGGTGTTATATACATTCCTGGATCATGATGTAATAATTTATCATAATTTCAAGTATTTTTCCATAGTTACCAGTATTGTAGCTATAAAAAGTCACACGATATACGATGGGCAAA